>JABFFI010001030.1:0-41368 GCA_013623725.1 Fusarium robinianum | reverse complement strand
CCACCATCCCTTCCTCACCTTTATCCGCGACATACAGCATATTCATGATAACATCCCAATTCCGACCAAGTCCATTCGCTCATCCAGCATATTAACACAACAAAAGCACAACATAAGTCGTATTTGAATATACCATAAAGAAAGGGACAACCCTCTCAAAACATCCACAACATCCCCCCCCCCCAAAACCACCCAAACACCATCATCATGGCTTCCTCAGACACCCCAGCCCTCAAGTCCAACCCGCGCTTCATCTTCTTTACCGACTTCGACGGCACCGTCACCACCGCCGACTCCAACGACTACATGACCGACAACCTCGGCTTCGGCGCCGATCGTCGTCGCGAGCTCAACAAGGAAGTCCTCTACGGCCGCATGCACTTCCGCGACAGCTTCGTCGAGATGCTCGACAGCATCAAGACGCCCCTGGACGAGTGCGTCGGCATCCTGCTCAAGAACATTAAGCTCGACCCGGGCTTCAAGGAGTTCTACGACTGGGCCCAGGTGAACAACGTGCCAATTGTTATCCTGAGCGGGGGCATGGAACCAGTGATTCGCGCTCTCTTGGATGTGCTCTTGGGACCTGGGTGGGATATTCAGATTGTGAGCAATGATGTTGTGGCGAGAGAGGGTAAGAACATCGATGATGAGGGTGGATGGAGGATCGAGTTCCATGATGACAGGTGAGTTATCTTTGTCCCTGCCCCTGAAGCCCTACGACTGGAGATATCCTAACTATCCCATAGCATCCACGGCCACGACAAGTCCGTCGAGATCCGCAAGTACTCCTCTCTCCCCAACCGGCCCACCATGTTCTATGCTGGCGATGGCGTCTCCGACCTCTCAGCTGCCAAGGAGACCGACCTCCTCTTCGCAAAGGCCGACAAGGGTAAGTTGTTCTCTTCACCCATCTCCGAGATTTCATCCTGCGACATTACACTGACATAACCAAAATAGACCTCGTCACCTGGTGTGAAAATGAAAATGTCCCCTTCGTCACTTTCCGCGACTGGTCCAGCATCAGCCAGACCATCAAGGACATCGCTGCGGGTACGCTGTCGGTCCAGGACGCCGCCAAGGGCCGCATCTAATACCCTTCATGAGACGAAATCACTTAGACAAAACGGAATATCTTTCACCTACTATAAATGGGAATAGATGATAGAAAGAAAGAGAGAGACAGTTGGGATAAAGCGTCTAGGCTCAGAGAATAGACTCATATTAGATTAGAGTGGTAGATGCGCTGCCATTTACTGGAACATTCATCATAGAACCGCATATAGAACCACCAAGAAGGCTTCAATCATCTTGACGAAGAGCCCAAGTTATTCAATCTTGATCCCGCCTGACAGCCTAGACACAATATTTTTCCCATTATAAGAATCATTACTCCCCACCCCTTTACGTATACCCCTATGAAGCTCCTCATCCAACCCAGTCTTACTCCGTCCGCTTCACCTCCACGGGCATACAGTACCAGCAAATCAACATCACAATAAACAGAAAGATCACAATAGGATGCAGAACAAAAGTACCCACGGCCTGGGCCAACAAACCAGTAATGAACGGCGCAACAGCACCACCCGCACTCCCACACGCACTGATGGTCCCAATACCGCTCAGCGCCTCCCGCCTCGTCATCCCACGCAGAAACACCGCCGCGGCGCAGGGATAAATAGGACCCAGGAGCAGACCGACGATCGACACAGCGACCGCGTTTCCCACGATGTTGGGGACGAACCACACCAGGATCTGGAAGGCCAGCGCGCCGAAAATGAGGCCGTACACAAAGATGCGTTCCCCGATGCGGTGCGCGGGTCCAGAGAGGAAGAACCGACCGATGGTGATACCCGCCCAGAAGCCCGAGGTGACGTATCCGACCGAGGAAGGGTCGCCGTCGCGGGCGTTGATGAGGAACGAGATGACCCAGCCGGAGATGGACACCTCGGCCCCCTGGTAGGCGAAGATGAAGAGGGAGCCGAGCAGGACGATGCGTAGCCTCAGGGTCATGAACATTCCCTTGAGCATCGACTCGCCGTGATTGCTCTCCCTAGCCCGAGCCGCGGGACTCTGCTCCTTCTCATACGTCCAGAAGGACCACATGCTGAGGGCGAAGGTGCAGATGCCAATACCAAAGGTGAGGATGTAGTACCTCGTCCAGACTACATTGGCGGCCGTGACGAGCGCAGTGGCGATGAGAGGCCCGATGGTGCCGCCGAGTCCATAAGTGCCATGTAGGAGGCCAAGCATAAAAGTACCGTTTTGCAAGCCGCCGCAGAAGAGGTTGGCGATGGCCACGTTGACGGAGATACTGAAGCCGACGAAGAAAAAGGAGAAGACTATGACAATAAAAGGCGCTCCGGCGATGAGAGGGATAAAAGCCAGCGTCACCATTGCCTGTCCCAGCCCCAGTAGCTTAGCACGCCCGAGTCTCGCCCGCAAGGCGTCGAGGAAGACAGCTGCGAAGATGAAGCCCAAGGCCTGACCGACGAAGATCATGGACACGACTGCATAGCCAATATCGTAGTACCTGCACGCCACGGTTAGCTACGGCGATGAGACAAGAAAATAACCAAACGAACATACTTCTCCATGTAGGGAATCAAGGCACCGGCGGCACTGTCACTGAGAGCATTGCCCAAGTTGGCAAGACAAACAGATGCGAGACGGAAACGGTTCATGAATGGCTCCCAGACACTAGGCAAGACCTCAACACTCAGCGAAGGATTTGGACTGGCAGGTCTGCTCATCTCAAGATCGGCTTCTGTTGGTGGAGTTGGAGTTCCTGATCCATTACCTTCACGCACAGGGATGCGATGAAGGTCAAACGACTCCCTATGAGGTGCCCCGGGATACGTCCTAGGCACAGTCCTCGCAGGAGCTGTCAACGGACGGTAGAGTTCTTCGCCCGGTGAGTCTGGGAGACCAGATTGCACCTCGACGAGACCTCGGAGCATTGCAGCGTCCATTATGGAGCCAACTTGGTGAGAGCACCAACAAGACGAACAATTAAGATATAGGATATGTCACAACAATCGTCCCGCACTTTGGCTATGGAAAGGGAAGCTGGCGAGGGAAGATGTCAAGCACAAGGCCAACAAGGCGGGCGAGACGGTTAAAGTACCTGGGCGGTCGACCTGCAGCATCCCCTCGTTGAGTTTCTCAACCGGCGAACGGAGTATAACATCGTACATAGGATCCAAAGAGTCACCTGGACAAGCCAGAGTTTTCTCACCCCGCACACACACCATGACGGCTGACATTATCGCGAAGACGAAAAGGAATGACCCCATCTGGCAGTAACTAACTCCCACTGAGAAACCCCGGGGGAGGGGAATAGCTCCGCGGTAGCTCCTATAGCTCCGAAAATGTTTCGAGAACAGTAAGAGAAACCGCCTGAGAGTCCACCTTTTGGCAGACCAGGATCGATTTACCCGCTCGACTAAGGCATCGTGATCAGTTGGACACTTTACCCACTTGTCACCAACCCGGCTCGCCAGTAACTCGGCAGCTTGAATTGGCCAGTAGGAATAGCGTAAGACGCGAGGGGGAAAAAAACTCTGACCGAGATAACAAAGCAAGCCACCAGGGTGGGTGTCGTGACCTGGCTAGGTTATCACCAACTCATACCATGCCCAGTGGACTACCTATATGCAATGAGGCAGCAGCTAGGAGGTTCGGAGGGCGGCCGAGGAATGGGACATCTCACTGGAGGATTATCGACCCCCTCAAGGGCCACCAGGAGTGGGACAATGGCCAACCTACCCTCCACAAGGGAAAAGCAACAACGGGAATTCGTTTGATAGAGAGAAGCCGGCGTGGTTCACGATGCTCGTCTATTCGTTGTGGCGGCGGGCTCTCGGTGGAATTCTTCTCAGACTCGGTGACGCCCAATGGAGTAGTTCCGCAAGGAATCTATGACTGAATAGTCGCTAGGTTGTTTCGAGTTATCGAGGCTGTTCCTTCTATCGGTGCTTGCCCCTCCATCTCAACCTCAAACCCCCCACGTCCCGTTAATAACCCAAGCCAAAAAAAAAAAAATCCCGATCCCAATCCGTAGTTGATCCAGGACAACGTGGTTGCAGACAGCTTATAAATCGAAAATGGGCCGTCCCAAGCGCAATGTCCTCGCCGCAGCTGAGGAGTCAATGACGCCTCCTGACACCCTCGAGCCGAACCAGGCCATTGTCCGCGTGGTGAAGCCCGAGGGCAACAACCTCTATTCCTGCGAGCTTCCCAACACCAAGCCCATCGTCTTAGAATTGGCACAACGCTTTCGAAACACCATCTGGATCAAGCGAGGTGGTTTTGTCTTGGCCGAGCGATATGAGGAGAGCAGTCACGATAGTCGGGCAGACGGCGAGATCGTCAATGTCATCCGTGACGAGAAGCTGTGGCGCAAACAGGGCTATTGGTAAGAGGCACCACCACACTCACAAGTCTCGATGCATCATGGAACTGACCGAAATCGTCTCTCAGGCCGAAGGAATTTTCTAAGAGTGCCTACAACCTGACCGACTCCGAGGACGAATCGAACGTCGGCAAGATGCCCCCCAGCGATTCTGAAGACGAGTGATTTGCTCAGAGAATTAACATCTCATTTCGTCTTGGCCTTGGAGCCCTTGGCTCGCGATCGAAGATTGAGCGGGTCGCCCGTCCCCAGATACGTCAACACGACAGTGATTAGGAGGATATTGACAACAACCGTGGAGCTACTGTCAGTACTCGGGTACACATTCCAAGCCCATTCCTGCGCGAACCACAAGGGGAACACAACGAGCGGGTTCTTCGTGGCTGTCCAGAGAAGATACGGTGTCGCCCAGGCGAGATAGGCATAGAACTGGTAGTGAAGCGACCGAGCAAAGAGCAAGCCAATGACGTTGGCGGAGAGCATGGCGGTCATGACGTACTGAGGTGTGACGGAGTGGGAGATTCGGAGCTCTTCCGCCTGCGTAAACGGAGACTTGAGCGACAAGAATGAGCGGAGGAGCCGGGGAAGCGATCGGTTGGCAGGTTTGAGCCACCGGGACGTGATGAAGATCAAAAGCACGGCTGCGTGAAGGCCGAGGAGGAGAAGAGCAAAAGGCTTGCTGAGGAATAGATCCTCACCCAACATGCGCCAATTGACTGTCCACTTGAACTTGAACTGCCGTGAGAGCTCAAATGCCCGACCGACATATCCTCCGGGGTTTTTAGCGATGAAAGGAACAGCAATGGCGAACTGGATCTGGGTCATGAGCCATGCGAGTCGCAAACTGGCGCTGAAGCCTCGGCCGAGGAAGAGAAGCACACCGACGGCGGGGAGCACGAGCAGCAGCGACATCTTAATGCCTAGGCCCCAACTGTACGCGATACTTCCGAAAGTCCAGAATCGACGCTGGAAGAAGAAGATTGCGAGCCAGAAGAAAAAGACGGCGAAACAGTCGTTGAAGCATCGCAAGACGAAAATGCTATGAAGTCGCTTCGAGAGAATCAAGAGAGGGAAGATATACGGCGGGGCCTAGTGACAATCGCCAGAATGTCAGTTCTATCGTTTTCGTTCTCTGCGGTTCAATTGTCTCTTACCTTGGCCTGCCAGTAGCAGAGCATGACCAATGCCAACGTGGCCATGTAGAGCGCACCAAAGATTTTCTGCGCCAACAAAATGTTCTTTCCCTCGTCCGTGACATAGTAGAGTCCCGTGTAGGTGTAGACGTGCGCGCCAGGATAAACGAGCGGTCCCGTACCGCCCTCCATCTTTGTATAGTCTCGCTCGCCAGAAACAAACTGCGATACCTGCTCCATGTACGCAACCCAGTCGATTTCGGTATCTATTTCGCGCTTTGAATTAGCCTCGGCCTGGGCGAATTTCGCAGAGCTCTGGGGCCTGGGGGGGTTTAACTCACAGGGGACCTTCCAAATGATTAGGCAACACAGGACGGCATCGGCGAGGAAGAGCACCAAGGGGATGAGCTTGGAGAGCGCATGTTGTCCGTTGGCGACGGCGGTGACGAATCGTATGGCCTTCTTGTAGGCTGGGGTCGCTGGTTTAGCCATTGTCACAGGCCTGTTTTTGGTCTTTGAACGTAGCTCGTCCCCGTAGATCTGACGAAATGCGAGGGTTCGCGATGTCAGGGGTTCGAAGATTGAAGATGGAGCTTGAGCAAAGCTCTGGGCAGCCCCGCGATTTGCATAACCTCGGGGATGTTTATTCCAACCACATCCATCCATCCACTCCATTCCATTCATCTAATTTTGGCATCAATTGATTCACACAAATGAGCGACACGGAGGGGGGGGTGCAAGATGAGAGACAATATGCAGATCGCCGCTATTCAATTCCATCTCATACTATTTATTAACTTGATCTCTTATCGTACCTACCTATCCGAGGACCTCCCAATTCTCAATTACAGCTTCGACCTCGCTCCATTGCTGACTTTGTCCACCAACTCAACAACACGCTCAGCACAACCATACGAACCCTGGTACCCCCATCCAGCATGTCCATAGTTGTGCACAATCCATGTCTCGTCATCTAGCTTCTCCTCCTCGATACGAACGCCACCCTTTCTATAAGGCCGCAAGCCGACGGCGTGTCGGATAACGCTCAGCCCAGCGACGCCCTTACCATCCGCAATCTCTGGCCGCCTGGAAACAATGCGCTGCATGATGCGCGTCGCAATGTTGGGATCCGGCTGCGACTCCCAGTTGCCGATGTGGTACGTCCCGCCCAGGATGGTACCGCCGCCAGCAGCCCGCTGCATGAGATAAGTCTCCTCGCCAGGCCCGTCCTCGGTGCCGGAGCAGACGAGCATCGGCGTGCTCTCGTTGCGCACTACGACGACTTGTCCTCGCGCAGGAGCCATGGTTGTGTCCTCAACGCCGCCGAGCTTGAAGGAGCCGAGACCCGTGGCGTTGATGATGATGTTGGGGGTCTTGCCAGTGTGGCTCAGCTTCTTGGCGTCGCTGATGTTGGAGAGAACGGCACGCTTGAAGATGACGCCGTTCTTGAGACATTGACCGAGAAGCCAGGGGAGGTAGATGGCTGTGTTGATGCAGACGGATGTGTACTCGCAGCCTGACTGGTAGTTGGGGAGCATCTCATCGTGGTTCAAATCGCGGAAGTCTTCAAACATGTCCTTGAACCAGGGGGCCCGTTTAAAGGTGTCATCTGGGAAGCCGGTTCGTTTGCTCTCCTCAATGTCCACGTTCCGTCTCTGGATATGACACTCTGGATGATAAGATGAGCTCCATGCCTCATAGCAGATTGGAGGGGGGAGATGCGCTACTCACTTTGGAAATGGATACCGGCCTCAGGGACTTCTTCACACAATCGCTTCAGCTCCGGCCAGGTACGACGCTCCCACCGGCTGTTTTCTTTGGTGGCCATTCTTGAATGTTGTTAGTGAGACGACCTAGTGAAGGAGAGCCAGTAACTCGAGGCGAACTTACGGCACGACATTGGCACCGGCAAAGGGTGAGGCGTATTCAATGTCATAGTCACCGGGCATGTGCTTGGCCACAACGGTAACCTTGTTGCCTTTGTCCTTGGAGAGGAGCAGGGCAGACGTCAAGCCGACGACGCCAGCACTTGCACCACCGTTAGCCCAATTCAAGCTCTAGACTTCAATGTCTCAATGGCGGCTGATAACTCACCCAACGACTACAATAGTGTTCGTCATTTTTGCGTGTTGCGATTGGGATGTCCAGGCTGTGTTTTTCAAGTCGTGATGGTTCAATTGGAGATACCTATCCAGGAGGTTGTCTTTTTCGATAGCTCAATTAGAAACTCTGAGGTACCGAACAACCAAACAACCAACGGGCGGAGCACACAGGTTAAGGAAAGTTATAGCCAGCCAATACTGACGGCGGATCAAACCCGTCAGAGAGCAGATGAGAGCCGATACAGACCGGGTGCGGTGGGGTTTTGCCGAAGTCGGCTCCGGCGTGGCTGACAGGTCACAACAAGCCGGCAGTGACTAACACGGCGAACTTGGTAGAAACAAGCTAGAATCGAAACGACAATTGGTCGATTATAATGTCGAATCGTCAGATTTTGTGTTGACTAGAAATATCTATCAAACAAGGTAACGAGACCGGAACGTTGTTCATGCAAAAAGCCCGGCGCGTTGGGAAGTCAACCGGCCGGAGAAGTTGCTATAGTCTAATCCCGCGAGACCGATCATTCGGGACAAGCATGCTAGCACGCGACTGCACGCCCTTCGGAAGACAAAACTATGGCCGATATGCGGCGGCAAAGGGCATCTCTTTCGAGCATAGCGCCTAGTACTTAGCCGCCGCTCTCCTCCAGGGCCGAAAGGCTGGAACGTCCTGGGTTCAGGGAAGGTGACTTTCATATTCCCTAGTCTACTCAATCAGTGTTTGAATAGTCAATATAATTTACCGTTTTACCTTTCACTCCTCCTCAGCAGCTTTCGAGTTCTTAAGATAAATCAGTGCTTGGTGGGGATTTGCCACCCAGGTAACGAGCAGCCAGGACACGGAACCAGCAGTTCAAGAGATTCCAAGTCGCGGCAGTTTCTATATGTTCGTAATTCAAGTATCATACAAGAGTCTTTCAACGAGAAATGACCTCCTAGCTCTACTCAAGACGCAACAGGTCCCAGAATACATCGCCATCTTGCCCCCCATCACCCCCCTTAAGCGTGCTTGTTCAGCGCCTGCAGGATAGCGCTAGGATTGGCACCCATGACCGTATCTATCTTCTCCCCATCCTTGTAGAACAAGAATGTGGGCATTGCGCGGATCCCCAGTTCCTGTGCAAGTTCTGGGAACTGATCCACGTCGAACTTGGCGAACTCGACCTTTTCGCTCAGACTCGGGTCCTCGGACCACCTACGTAGCACGATTAGCAAGAATTCTCGAAATCATCTCCCCAAAGGTGATTCTTGTTGAGACATACTTGTGTAGGTAGGGGGCAATGGCCTTGCAAGGACCGCACCATACTGCATAGCAGTCAACGATGACGGTCTTTGAGCCATTGACAAGTCCCCTAAACTCTTCGACTCTACACCAAACATTAGTAAATCTAAAAATCCCATAAACCACGTTCAAAAATGGTACACTCACGATTGGAGATCCCGCACTGCGAGCCTAGCAGCCGTGGTATGGAAGGGTCTGGAAACGAAGGCTCGGGACAAAGTGGCTGGGCGGGTGACCTGCGAGATTGGTCGGAGAAGGCGGAAAGCGGAGGCCATTTTTGAAAGAAAGAAACCCCGAATGCACTGAAGAAGTTAAAGAAGAAGAAGACAAGAACAATATGAAACGGAATGGCCTCAATCTGAGAAAATTGAGCTCCTGGTGACTTTTGCTAGATCTGAGTTGTTCTGGAGGTTTTAGTAAGTTCTGCCCTTTGCGCTTGATGGGAAGTGGAGCCCCCGGTGTTCTAATTGGCGAATCGGCTGGAGAACTGGGAATAATAGCCGATAGGCAAGCAACGTCGCCGATTGAATTGATTCCACTCTCATGGCCCTGACTAAGTGAATGAATTGTCTCACAAATGATGAGTTACTGTAGAAGTCTCTATCTAAATTAAGCAACTACCTAGTTCACATATCATCGCCAGTCTCGCGTGGTGGAAGAATATCCAAGATTGAGTGAGACCTCCGTGACTTGATTGAAACAGTGTCTCTTCTCTGATTTATCGCCCACTTCCCTCCTTCATACAGACATTCCGTCTGTTGTCGCAAGCAGGGAAGGACATGACGATCACAGGAACCAAAAAAACGATGAACTACGCTTGTAAAGCACAACAAAAAAGCGATGATGAGACTGGGATTCGAACCCAGGAGGATTGCTCCATCAGGAATCTTAGATTGCTAAGGTAACCTTAACCTGACGCCATAACCAACTCGGCCATCTCACCAACTTGTTGGATGTTCATTCCCATTCTAGATTTGGTGATATTCTATTACCGCAGCGGAGTGTCTCGAAGAAATCACCAGACCACCAACATGCCATCTTTCAAATGCCGTTTCCATGCATCTCGATGCACCCCAGGCAGCTAAACTAGTGCCCGTGGTCCCATTAACAGTTGCATACGCCTTTCTCATCATGCTCCTATCCGCAGATGGGACTTGTGGGCCTCATTCGTCTTCATTGTACGGAGTAGTCCCTGTTGCAGTTGTATCTTATCACTCCGGACGAAAAGCTCAACCAACCCGACTTTGCTCAGATCATATCAATTGCACCCATCATGCCTCGCATTCTCTTTCCCTTAACAAGTACATGATATCCTCCCAACACTACTCCTCTGAACAACTCGAAAACACAGCACGGGGCAGAATCCCCTTTCCAGACTTCTGCTCCGTCTTTAAACAAGACGACTTCTATTGTTCCCTGGAATCAGCAACCGCATTCACGCCAAACTCGGTAGCGGACGGACCCTCAAGTGTATCCTTACAACCGCCCAAAGGTAAAAGGAGAAAAAAAATAAAATAAAACAAAAATCCCTAATGCTAAATATCAAACCTTTTCCCACCACCAGTAACCCCAGCTACCCGAAAGCAACCCAAATCTCCTCATGTCAAGAGGAAATCCCACCAAGTTCCTCAGAGAGCGACGTCGTCCCATAATGGACGGAAAGAGGACTTTGATTAAAGAGCCAGGACTCCCTTGTCGATGTTAATGAATCGTGTGCTGAGTCCCAAAGTACTCCGTAACTGGCGTTCGACGCGGGGTATCAAGTGATGCGGTATATGTAGTCGAGAAAGAAAACCGAGAACCGAAACCGTAGAGCGCCGTGGATCATGAAAAGGTCATATTCGTACATCAAGCGTTGAGGTCACGAGCCAAGCGTCACCAGCGACAGCTTTATGTCTTGAGTTGAGCCGAAGATGACCATGCATAGGATTAATAGAGTCTCCCTTATTTTTCGAGTTTTTCCGTGTGTTTTTTTTTTCTTGTAATTCTTTTCGTCGTTCGAGGCAAGGAAATAGGGTAATGATCGACTTGAGTCAGTATGACAAAAGAAAGCGGTAATGAGCGTAAGTGTTGAATCATCGTTTCGTGGTAATGGGAGACTCTTCGTTCCTAGCATGGTACAGCATCAGTTCGCATCTCACATCGCCGGCAGAGCATGGCTTCGGTGCCTCTCCGAGCTTCCCCGAGCATCCACTGAGGGTCGTGGGGTAATGTCGAGCAACTTGGCGCTCCCAGCGCTGAAGTTGCGGACGTGGCCCCTGCCGAGGTTGACGCTCTTAGCACGCTGAACATCGACATCCTCCTGGGAGGTGGGCGAAACTGGAGAGGACTCGGTATCCTCGTCATCAGAGCCAATGTCAAGAAGACCCTCGTGGCTCTGCACTGTGTACCTGTGGACGACCTTGGGCTGGGTGCCAACGGCGCCCCATTTCATGTCCATATCATCGACGAGGTCTTCCTCGTCGCTACTGGGGCGCCCTTCGCCTGAGCGGCGGCCCAAGTTTTGCCCAGAGTTCCGTCGAGGAGTTAGCTTGGATAGATACTCATCCTCAGCAATGGCAAAGTCTTCCTCGGTACTGTTTGTGGGCGAATCCGTGCTGGTGCCCGCATGCTCGCGTTGGTTCGCCCGTCGGATGCTGTCGCGCATGGCGGCTCTTCGGGCACTGGCGTTCCCAGAAAGCCAGGAGCCTTCGGAATCGATTGAGGCAAGCGACATCGACATCTGCGGCTCGGGCGATGGCGAGGGATATGCCCGCTCCAGTGTTGAAGGAGTGCGGCGCGTAGCTTCAACAGAACGGTGGCCTGATGTGGGAGTGTCATATCGCACTCCGAGAGAGCGTAGTTGCTCAATCTCGTGAATCCTCTGCTCCGTGAGCACCGGCATAGGAGGCTCGGCCTCTGGTGACTGTACACGGGACGCAGGTGGGGACAACGGCAGCTCAGGGAGGTCCTCTCGGAATCGGGACCTCGTCCGCTTCGGAGCGCTGGAACTGAGCTTGCGAGACAGATAGTTGCCAGTATTTGTCCGTGAGGTATTGGGAGAATCCTCCCCCTGGAGCTTGGCAAGTGCATGCGCCTGCGCTGCTGCCTTTGCCTGCGCTGCCGCGGCTTGCAGTTCGTCTCGCGAGGTATTCGAGAAAGACGAAGGCCCGGGATTCCGCTGCCGCCTACTGCCCAGTCTAAAGAACGCCTTGATGGAGAATTGCCCAGTTTTGCTACTAGACGCGGAATCCTCCGAGTTCTTCCGGGGATTCTCTTCCTCGTTGATTGTGTCAGGCGGAGGAGACACCATCTTCTCCCTCTCAGAACGGAGGGTCGACTTGGAACGGGACTTGACCGATCTTAGCAGACCAGAGAATCTGGTGCTTGGGGTGAAGGAGTGGTCCTCTGAAGGTCGTGTCATTGACGACGCATCTTTGGGCGTGTCTTCTTCCATGGGAGTCGGTTGCTCCGAGGTGAAGGTGTCCGTGCGATGGAAGGCCTCTAAGGGGTTCCGGGGTGATTCTGCCTCATCATCGGCGTCGACATCTCGCATGGGCTCGGATTCCGCAGACTGTCGGTGCCTCGACGATGTCACAATGGCAGAGGGGGGCTCAACTCCTAGACCGGCCAGCTCGCGTCCCATGACACCCCGTTCAAGGTTCTCCGGGGGTGGAGTGCCCGACTTCTTGGACTCGATCTCATCCGACAGGCGTTTTTCCGCTTTTTCGGCGAGGCGGCGTTCCATCCTCTGCCTATCCCTTTGCTTCTTCTTCTCCCGTCTTCGGTTATCCCTCTCCATGAGTTCTCGAATGTCGCGGGCGTCGAGATCATCGGCGAGGGAGTCAATACGTTTGTGGGCTCTCATAGTCTCCTCCGGAATTGGCTCCTGGTCTAGGAGCCTCCTTCGTTGAGAGCCAGTCCTGGGGATAGCTGGCAGCTGAGGGGCGGTCCATCGTGTATGGGGGGCATACACCAGAGTAGGCCGAGGAGCTAGTGCGTCGAGGGCCGAGACTTTGTATGAGCCAAACTCGGAGTCGGAGGAGAGACTCGAGTGGATCGAGCCTGGAGCTGGCAAGGAGACGTCGGAAGTACGGCTAGTCCCGTGCCTCCCGAAGCTGCGTGCTTTTGACTTGTTGCTATCCTTCTTCACAGGTCGCCCAGCAGTCCATTCATCCGTGGCAGGGCGCACTGGAGTGAAGCTACTCATAGCCTTAATTTCAGCTTCCCTATTCTGTTGTTCTTTCCTCCTCTTTCTTGTTCCTCTCCTCTTGGGAGGTTTGTTGTCTTCGTGGTGGAGCGTAGGAGTACGATCCCACGAGCCGAAGCCACCATTGCGAGAAGCAGGCCTGCCCGTGCGACCGGTTCGCTCGCGGGCGGGGGAGCTTCGGCGATCTCGGTCGATGCGAATAGAGTCCTGTCTTCCCGGTGAGAAGCTGTAGGTACGTGTTGGGCGGTGTAGCCTGGCTGGCTCGGTGCGTCGCTTCTTCAGAGCGGCGGCCTTGGCTCCCTCGTTTTGAGAGGGCGGCGGAGCACCCTCTGCGTCCGAGAGGGCAGCACCGCTACGGGAGCGCTTGCGGCCGCTCCGGCGCCGAAATGGCCAAAGGGCCATGGCTCCGGGTAAAGCGTCACCAGAAAGCGAGGCTAATTACGAGCAGCCGATATCGTCGCCGATGTGTGAATGTTGTTGGGATTATGCGCAGCGTGCGAAAGCATCGTGGAGTCGTTGAGGCGGTCGGACCGAGCTGGTCATCAGGACGCGAGGGGACGACGACTTGGCTCGTTGGGTCAAACGGCTCGCTGCTGTGGCAGGCTCGAAGGCCGCGGGAGCCGTATAGGGCGAGGGTTTTCGAGGTGTGTTCGGTTCAACAGTAACGCTCAGTGGTTCCAGAAGCAGAGAACAGCCGACTCGAGCTGACGGTCAAGCACGAAGCGGGCGGTTGGACCGTATGTATGTGTATGGGTGAAATGTGAGATGGGCGTGGGACGTGGCCGTGGACGTGGGCGCGTGTATTGCGTGGCGAGCCGTGGGTGGTGGTAATCGTCGAGGAGCGGCAGGAAGCAGCAGGTACAGTGATTAAGGAAAGAGGTACAAGGTAAGGTAGCCCTGGTGGTATGCAGAAGAGGGCAGGGAAGGCACGGGGGGGCTCTGGGCGGATTAAGATAAATTTTCAGGGAGCACTGGGGTTAACTCAGGAAGGAAGGGAGGGACCAATGGAGAGAAACGCAACGCAGCTTCTGCCAACCAACGGACAGGCCCGGAGTGGGAAAAAGTCGACGTCAGGCTCGACGAAGCTACCGAAGGTCAAGTCGACGTCCAGGGATTTGCGGTCCTTGTATCCATTCTTGGGGCTTTGCTTGGCGGAAAGGTGTTGGACGTCTCTGTAAGTACTTTTTTCCTTGCGCTAATGTACGGCCGAGTGGGAAGAGGCCATGCCCCCAGATCCCCCCAGTCGACGTGGCAAGGGTCCCGTCGCCTTGGTGCCCTTTTTTAAAACGGCGGGGAGGTCCGTCGAGGTACCAGTACAACGCTAGTTGGTGGAGGCAGAGCCGCCACAACAAGAGTCCCGTACCGGTACTTCCCGGCGGGGCCTTTTGCGGCTTGCCCGGGCAAGGACCCAGTCCATAGGTAGGGTGCGGGTACGCTGAGAATGGGCCGCTGAGGGGACACCCGCCCTGGCACTGGAGCTCGTGCCGTGGGCTTCCATGGGCTTTAGCATGTTGGGCTTGCTTGGTGGCGGGGACACCTCGTAATGATCGCTGGAAGCACCTCCCTAGGTAAGGTAGCTTCGCCAAACAATTCCAAGGTCGCCTACGGGCCACGGAACGGGGAGCTCGACCGCCAGTCAAGCGGTCGACTACAGACAGGTAGCATGACGTTGAATGGATCGCTCCCCGGGAGAACGAAGCAATACCTACCAGCTTCCTAACGTACCCGACCTGGCGTTGAGTACTTGGTACCTACCTACCTCCTTGTTCCCGGCACAGCAATCCAGCGTGTTCCTGTCGTGCACCCTACTTACCACTCCACAGGTTCAGGTGAAGTGGGTGGTCATCGACAGATGGGGAGGGGATGGTTCAGAACCCATGACTCGATATCGGTGAATCGATGATTGGGTGACGGGTAGTCATTTCTCGCTCCATGAGACCAAGCCTGTTGGGAAGAAATCTCTCACTTCATCGGTGTAAATGTTGCCAATATCAGCAATGGAAGGGAGTGTTTATGGGGCCTTGGAGTGCTGGGCATCCAGGATGCCAATGGATGACGGCGGATGTGGCGCCTTCCCTCGCGGAAGAGAAGGGCAAGGAGCGCACAACGGCTGCCCCGGCAGATGCCCACCAGAACAAAGGCATGGCTTTGTTGCTGGGATGGGCATAACGGTCAAATTATTGCATGCGACGATAATCATCTCTTCATCTTGTTTATTGGAGATTGACGTTTTGCCAATCTCCCATTCCCGGGTGCCCTCTCGCCTATTCGTTTACGGGTAATTGAACTTCCTCTTCCTCCGTGTTGCTTATTGCTAAGTTCTTACCTCACTTTCCGTTCTGTCAGGATCAGGGCAGGGCAGGGGGGGCCCACTGGATGGAAGGGGGAAACATGAGGTTCACCTTCTCATGTTTCGTATACCTTTGCTCCTGCCCTTGTTCATCCCTACCTAGGTTAGGTAGGTAGGCTAGGTCTTCTTCAAGTCTCGCTTCTTCTCCCGTGTTCATCAGTCCAGACTCTTGCAGCTTTCATTCTATTTTCGATAGTGAATCAAAAGGGACCCGACAGAATATCCGTTTCTACCTGGATACCAACTGTCGATATAATGTAATCCTTGCAGCTTCTTCCTCTTTTTGACGGAGCTTCTAGACCACCTTTTACGAACTTGGCTGCTGCAGCTGACCGCCGAGGCATCACGGAGAGCGAGCCAAGTACGAGAAGACGTCACGCTCTAGGAATTCTCGGGTTCCCAAAAGCCTGGTCACAACCAGGCCCAGGCAGCCAGCTCATCAGTTCGTATTGAATCCATTGATGCCTCGAGGGAGCCACCAACTGTTCAGGTCGCGCTATTCCAACCCGAGTCCCCGTCCTTGCTCGACTGCCTCTCTCGCTTCGAAATTCCACCGCCAGGTAGGGCTGTGAGAACAGCGAGTCCGGATCTTCCCTCCAGCTGGCACCGTTGGACGATCTTCACCCGCCCAGCTCTAGTTACATCAGTTTCATCCATTCAGATAGCCCCAATAAGCTACAAGAATCAAGTTCATCTCATCTGCAGCCTCAGAAGCCTGCAACGGATAGCCATGTGTGGTTTGATGGAGGTCCAGCTAGAGACCCAGGATCAACAATGAAGTCGCCTGGTCTTTTGCCGATCCCACCCACGCGGCCACGGGAACGTTGCTTCGTCAGAAAAATGGTGCTCCAAATACTCACTCGCCACCTCGACAGCCACAAGCTTCTCCTGGGTATGTACGAGGCAGCTCGTGGTGTCGTGTCGTGTCTGGAGGTCGGTGCTTAACGCGATGCTCCCCGCCTTCTACTGACTCGGGAGGCTGCGAGACTTCGAGAAGCGGGCGTCTGTTGCAAGGCTGTTTCATCATTCCACGGGTCAATCAACACCATCGTTTCTTACTCGGAGTGCCTGGTACCGAGGTTGCTTTTTTAGCACCAAGCGCGATGCTAGTCTCACTGCTCGGTCCCCCTCCCGCAGACCAATTGATCAACGACTGGTTAGAAAGTCCCTTCTTCCCTGATTCAGATCTTCCTTGTGCATCGTGTTTCATTGATCGAGTTCACCGGATGCCAATCCCCCGCCTTCTCACGATTGGTCTTTCAAGCCGCTTTGTCTTGACTACCAGTTAGCCCGTGATGCTCAAGCAACACGGTTGGAAGTCCTAGAGAAGGTGCATGCAGGGCTTGTCTACTAATGTACGAATGGACAGAGGCACCACCTGGAAGCTTTCCGCCGGTGTACCTAGGTAGGTACTCCATACCTCTCTTTGAATCCCGCTGTCACTTGGCCAGGTACCGATACCTGCGTACCTCGCATGAGACCCATCGCGTTTTAGGGCCGCGCCTGCGTGTCTCTTCGTATCACGCCCCGGACGTCCATTGAAACGGAAGTACCCTGGACCCGCTCGTCTTTTCTGCGTCGCTTCGACTCCCAGCTCTTCGTATTCATCCACCGAGTCACAATGCTGTGTAGGGAGCCTCTGGTCGAGATGGAGGCTTATCTGGTTAGACCATTGATGGGTTTCACCGCCCGCTCCCCAGGTGCCGCCGAGCCTTTGACGGCACTACCAAAATCATGAGAATCTCACAACAAGTCGCCGGGGCTGGCCATACAGCACGCCGCTTTGGCGGTAGGCGAGAGTATGACATCCACGACAGCAAAACGGAGCAAGCTTTTTTTCGGTCGAGGGTACCGCACCAGCAAATCCCTCCATTACGTGAGACAGGGGCCCGCGGGAGAAGCCCTAGGAAGGCAAGAAGGTTTCTGGCTGGCCCCTCTCACTGTTATAGAGGTTGTCGTCATCCGAACCTGAGTGGCGATTAGAGCAACCTAGAAGTAGTTCATGCACTCTCGGCGGCGATCCTCGACGAAGAACGTCATCAAGAAGAGCACCAGCGAGGTTGGATAATCACCTTTGCCTCCTAGCGAAACCAAGACCCAAATTGCCTTATGTTTGCGGATCAATCTACGGAGTACTCTGGACACTTGGGCAGCAGTTCCACGAATGGCAGTGTGACAAAAAACACGGATGTCCGGTATCACACAATTTCGACCTGTCAAGCACCCGTCGCCTCGACCGTTGGATCATGGAACTTGTCAAACCCGTCCCTCGATGGATGAGTCGCGCGCGCGCCCTGGTTTGACTTCGCCCAAGCTTCCAGGTGGCTTATGACTTGCGCCAACCGAAAGGCGATCCTGAATCGCGTGGGAGCTCAGCCGAAGCGCGAGACGACCAGCAAACGCCAACCCCAAGTGCCGAACCTCTAATGCCTCACCGAGCCGGGAATGACTTCCGGTATTGGCGACAAACATGCGAAGCCCGAGGTATTTTCTCTTGACTGGCAACCTATAGTTATTAGTACCTACTTGGTTAGATGTAGCTAACAAGTCGGTATAGACGTTGCAACAAAGTGGCCCGTCTCCTAGTTTCGGGGCGGTAACAAGGGAAAAACGACATGACGTGCTACCTATTGATAGCAACGGCTGTGCCTCGGGGCGCGTCCGCTCTTGTTCCGTCCCGACACCTCTGTCCGTTCCTTGGGATGGGATTCCCTGTCCAGAGTTGCTCTTCTAGTGTCTAGTCGCAATGGCCACGCATACCAAGCACTCCTTCTGGAGTATGCAGGCAAATGCCTCATAGGTGCCCGGGCATGGTCACGACGAGCACATTCAGTCGCAACGCGTTTCATTGCACTGCGTCTATCCGCTTCCTCAGCTTCAGGTATCCTTAAAGGATTCCCGTCAACACCAACTGGGTATCATCGACCGTCATCCATTGGAAAGCGCAGGATGTTTGCTCGGAAGAAATTACTCCGTACTATATTAACAGAATGTCCCTACCCGCTTCTCCCGAACCGCAAATTCCCTTGGAGCAGGGTTTCCGCGTTTTCCTTCTGTCACTTTTCCCCAATACCAGGGTATTGGCCAAAGAAGCAAAGGGCTGGGCGCATCCCCCTATTGTTTCATCACGGCGCATCCAATCTGGAGCCCATCGATCTGGGTCGTTTCATCGCCCACGAGATTGGAGCTCTTGTCATGGACCACGCACGACAGCTATCAAGCTTGCTTTTGCTGCCAGGGCTGCCAGGGGCTGAGAGATCAAAAAGGGGCGCCACCAGGGAAAAGCAAGCAGACAAGTAATGAGACTGCTCCGTAGATCGGACGGGCTAATATCGTGTCGCCACGTGGATGGGATGCACACATTCAAACTGAGGACTAAGAAGGTGGACGAGGGCTTGAGAGAACCGTCGGACGCGTGGGACTACCTAGGTAGTTATCTAGTGTTCGCGCGGTGCGCGTGAGGGTCTACTAATTGACTCGACAGAAAACCTTCCATCGCGCCAGAAAAGTTTCCTGAGCTTGCTTGTGCCAGCAACTAATGCGTGCAGATGGGACGGTTTGGCCCGGGACCTGCCTCGCACTTTGTCTGCTGGAGAACCATCAACACGCGAGACGATGAATCTGTTGATTGGCTGGTGCCCAAGATGATGGATGCACCAAGCTGATGCACGAGGTGCCACGGCGGAGCTCAGCGTAAATGAGATGAACTTGGCTACTCGCCAATGAATCGACGATCTGCCGTCCCCAGGAAACGACTGAGGCTTTGATGACGGTAGGCACAGATGATTGATATGTAATGACCAGGGTGCAGTGCAATTGCTGTTGTGCTTGATAGTCAGCGAGTCGTCGGCCAAGCCGTCTGGCCGTCTCAGTTCCAGGATGCGACAACACGTGGAGACTGTAACTCAAGTACACCTACTTGTAAGTAACACATATGTCTTACTAGTCAATGAGATGATCGGAGTTGGTGCAAAGAGCTCAGAGAATGGTTCCTTGGACTTGCAGTGTCTAGTCGTAGGTCGGGTATGGAATAGATGGCATCGAAACCCCTTGCATCTGATTGTTCGCTGCTATTGGATGTAAGCATTAATTGGTGGCGTCCCTGCTTCCTGCTGAAATACCTACCCTAGGAAGCGCATGAATATCCGCCCTATGTCTTCCCGATTTGCAAACAGATACTCCTCAGGCGCTGCAATGTAAGCCACCACGACGGCGTTACGCCTTTGAGCAACCAGGTGTCCCTCTCTCTTCTTCCTGCTCGATTGGCACACCCCCAAGCCTCAAAGATTGCCGTCTACTGCCCCACCCAGGCGGCTTCGAGGACCAGGCCTTATCGGGTCTCGATTGGCAGCCAGCCCTTGGTACCTGGAGGGTTGACGCCAGCCATCAAATGATGACGATGAGGATGAGGCCCTCATGTAAATCGAGGACGTGGGGTTCAATTCATGGACTTCACTTCAAGATAGAGCATAACCTACGTATGTATAAAGGCATAAAGATGTGAGATTAGGTGCTCAAGTATGCCCAAGTATCCAAGGTGTAAAGACAAGCCCGGTTGATTGTTTTCTACCTCGGTCAATCAGGTGCGAGCCCCGAGTCTTTTGGAAGACGGCATTAGATTCGAGATTGGATAAACTAGGTCACTCTTCAAGTTCTGAAGATACGGAGTATAAGCTCCTCGGTTCCATGTGGCCTATAGTCACGTGATCAGTGCTTTGGACCTGGAGGATGTTTCCACGGCAACACTCATTTCATGTTTACCTTGAAGAATAATCGACACGAACAAGGCGATTAGGCAGTTGGGTACCGTTCACAGCACCGACACATCCAGAAATCACATTGGATAGGAACGAGCATCATCAAAATGTCGTACAACCCGCGAATGAGCATCATTCCTGCGTCGCAGCAGCAGTCGCGCTCGCGAAAGAAGGAAGAGGAGGCCGACGCCTTCATGCGCCTCTCAGACCGCGAAATCGTCGGCTGCATCACAGATATCGGCATCAACTTTACGGTTGCCGACCTCCAGAAGCCAAACCCAATCCATGTCCAGCAGATCTTTGAGTGGTTCGCTGAGTTGCTCCTCAATGCAACCCGCGAGACGGTCGAGCCGGCAATGCGCGCGGCCGCGGATGATATTTGCGGTGAATATTCAGACGTCATCCCCCCAGACACGCGCAACCTGATGGGCTTCTATGTGTCGCTGCGTAGACTGCTGTTCGAATGCGGTATTACCGACTTCAGCTTCAACGACCTGTATAAGCCGACATACGACCGGCTCGTCAAGATATTCAGCTACCTCATCAACTTTGTGCGGTTCCGTGAAGCTCAGACGAGCGTCATAGACCAACATTACAACAAGTCCGAGTCGACCAAGACACGTATTGAGACGCTTCATGTCGAAAACCAGGATAATGAGGTCCGGTTGGAGGAGATGCGACATAACCGCAAGGCCATGGAGGCGCAAGTTCGGGAAAAGACGATGAGAAACGAAGAGCTCAAGAAGAGGCTTCTGGAGCTCCGACGGAATCAGGACAAGCTCGCTGCCCGATTTGAGGATGCGAAGCGCAACAAGGGAGAGCTCACTGCACTTCTGAAGCAGAAGACGCAGGAGAAGTTGACTCTCAAGCAGGAGAGCACTAAGCTGCGGCCATACGTTCTCCAGAGTCCCTCGGCCCTCCAGGACAACTTGGCGGAACTGCGTGAGATTCTGAACAACGATAAGTCCCACATCGACGCCCTGGATCGCAGGGCTCGGGCTCTCCAGACCTCGACGGACTCCTTCTCCGTGGTGTCAACCGATGTAGCCTCGTGCATCAAGATTCTGGACGAGATCGCAGCAGAGCTCGCCAAGGAGGAAGAGGAGATGGCACGAAACGCCAAACAGCAGGACGCCCTCTCGGAGCGCGGTAATAACGCACGCGAGGTGGAGCGCGCCGAGACGATGCTGAAGCGGCAACTGGCCAAGTGGATGGAGCGAACGAAGAAGCTGCGTGAGCATAGTAACCACAAGGCCCAAGAGGCCAAGGAGAAGATGCATGAGCTGCGGGCGGTGCACAAGAAGCTCACGGAGGAGCACACGGAGAAGGGCAAGGAGATGGAGGTCCGCCGCGTGAGGATCGAGCAGACAGAGAAGAAGGTATGTTTCCCCGGGTGCCGCTCTTCGTCTCCGACATGGGTGGTTTGGATTCGCGATGGTGGACTGACAGTTGGTAGATGCTGGATCTCAAGGAGAACATTGAAAACGAGGTGCACACGGCGTATGACGAGTACCTTAAGATGGAGGCGCACGTCAAGCTCTACATCACTGAAATGGAGCAGGCAATTTGCTAAATACCGAGGTTTGGGTGGTATAGTTGTCTTGTTGTTGCTGGCTTTGCTTTGGGGTTGGGCAGGATATCATTTGGGGCATAGATACCACATGGGACTTGGCGTTGGGTGAATCGTTTATAACCATGTCTGGATGTTTACGCCGGGATGAGGTTTATGTTTAAGGGTAACGACAATGCCATGATGTTGATTTTGAAAACTTCCAATGGTGAAATGGCCAGGCAACTTGTTGTTTGGACACAACCGCCTATGCAGTTTTGCAGTCTCCGTGATCCAATTCAAACCATCGACCTAGAACCTGTCGAATACTCACGGCCCTGCCATTCCATGACCCATCGTCCTTCCTCACCGTCCTATTCAAGAGAGGAATCATCTCTCCCCCCAAATGCTCTAGATCATCGTGACCCCCCACGCCCGTAGGCTCAACGATGACAGCACGAAAAGCGTTCCGCGACGCTGCATCTACCAGAAGAGCCGCCGAATTACCGATTCCTTGTGCAGAGAACTCACTCGCATCTCGGTGAAGGGCTAGAAGACCATAGACCAGGAGTAGTGGCGGACCGCGGCTAGGGATGTGGTTTGGTGGTGGTGTGAGATGAGAGTCTGCGGCGGAGAAGACGGAGAGACAGGCGCGGAGGTGGGTCACAGTTGGTGTGAATATTATTCGGATATGACGGGAGATGGCGACTTGGTAAAGAGGGGATTTGAGGAATGTTCTTGTTGGATCTACACCGTGGTTGTCGTCTTGCTGTGCGTCCGGTTGGAGAGAGAGGTGTTTGGTAACATCCTCGAGGAGGGTGGCCTGAAAGTCGGCTTTCGAAGAGCCTACGATGAGAGTTGTTGGATAGCGTTGGAAAGAGATAATGTAGGAGAGGAGTTCGTAGGGTGTTGCTGGAGAGAGGACGGAGTGATGAGATGAGGTTGTCATGATGCCCGGGGTGTGTGTGGAGGGTGTAGGGTAGGTAAGTTGGCGAAGTGGGAGAGTTGCAGCTACTGAGTGTTGGAACATACATGCACATGTGAGAGTAGATACGAGGAAGGAAACCAACCATCTTCGGCATTTTTTCTGGTGATATTGATCACTAAACCCTCTTCCACCCGTGCAAGACTTTTCTTGACAGATTGAAGCTGTTAATGAGATAGGTGACGGAAGTACCTAGGTATATATATCCGCGTACCTGTGAAGTATTCTAACCTGAAAGTTACAACCCGCTCATGCCGTGGTCACGCCCCGCTTACCGTCCTTGAGAGCGGCTGCGGCTTCCATCGCACAACGTCATCCCAGCCACAACAGCCAGCTCCTTCCCCTGCAACACACCTAAACCCCATACTCGAGCTCTCCTTCCCCAAAGCTCACAGCAAACGTCCACGTGGGCCTCGTCGCTGCCATGGAGTCGATAGCGAGGATCTCGAGTCTCATGGAGACTGGTACGCATTCTTCCCCCCCCGAACCTCATCGACCATCCCTTCCAACTCCCACTCCCGTCGGGTGGCGCCAATACTGACCGATGTCGCCAGCGAGAGAGCTCACTCTCGATGCCGCTCAGGCGACGCGCGGCGCGCGGACGAGCTCCAAGGCCCTGGATCGAAATCAGATGAGGAAACTGTTGGACAGTCGGAGTGAGCGCGATGTCCTCGAGGGCCTACGGCGCGTTGTCGCTGTGCGTAGTAGACCGAGCGTTTCTTGACTGTGAAAGCTGGTGTTTGCTAACTTGCTGAAACTGGTAGATGATGTACCGCAACCACAAGACCCTACCGTACTTCTCCTCTGTCGTCAAGAATGTCGCCTCCCCGAACCTCGAAATCAAGAAGCTCGTTTACATCTACCTCATCCACCACGCCGAGCAGGAGCCCGACCTCGCCCTCCTCTCCATCAACACCATCCAGAAATCCCTATCCGACCAGAACCCCCAGGTCCGAGCCCTCGCCCTAAAGACTATGTCGGGCATCCGAGTGCCTGTCATCAGCCAGATCGTTTCCCTGGCCATCAAGAAGGGCGTCGCCGATATGAGCCCCTACGTGCGCAAGGCTGCCGCCCTTGCGATCCCGAAGTGCTATCGATTAGACCCGAGTCAGGCGCCGCAGTTGATCGACTACCTCTCGATTCTCCTGGGTGATAAGCTATACTACGTGGCTGGAGCAGCCGTATCGGCATTCTTAGAGATCTGTCCAGATCGACTGGACCTCATCCACAAACACTATCGAGCTTTGATAAAGCAGGTGGTGGACATGGACGAATGGAGCCAGCTCGCCACGCTTCGATTGATTTCATACTACGCACGCAGATGTTTCCCTCGAAGGTCGCAACTGCAAAGCGAAGCTGTGGCGGGTTCCCAGAATGCCCATGTGGACGACTTCTATGGCGAATCACGGCAAGCTGGCAAGGGCCAAGGGACATCGGTACTCGACCCAGACCTGGCGCTTTTCTTGAACGGCATCAAGCCCCTGCTACAGAGTCGAAATGCTGGAGTTGTGGTTGCTGTCACTAGGTGCTATGTCGACATCGGAACCCAAGACTACGTCAAGCATGCTATTGGGCCCCTGATCGCACTCCTCCGTGGAGCGCAGGATATACAGCAGATTGCACTGTTCAATATCGTTTCAGTTTGCCTCATGCGTCCGGCAGACTTTGTCAAGTATGCTAGTCATTTCCTTGTTCGGGCTACGGATCCTGCTCCCGTATGGGAGCTTAAGCTGGAGGTTTTGGCCATCATCTTTCCACACAGCCCCCTTCACGTCAAAAGCCTTATCCTCAAAGAGCTGGAACACTTCTCGCAAGGAACGAATAAGGCGTTGGTCCGTGAGGCAGTGCGTGCCATTGGCCGCTGTGCGCAGTCCGATGCCGCCACGTCACCTCGGTGCTTGAAGCTGCTGCTTGGGCAGATCACCAGCTTGGACGGGACTCTGGCTGCGGAATCGTTGACGGTGATCCGGCATCTGATCCAGCAGGATGCGCAAGGACATGTTGGAACAGTCGTTCGACTGGCCAAAAACCTCGATTCGGCAACAGATCCCCAAGCTCGAGCCACAATCATCTGGCTTGTTGGCGAGTTCTCGGGCTTGAATGGAGAGGACAATATTGCCCCAGATGTCCTTCGGATTCTTCTCAAGGAATTTGCGAGCGAGTCCTCCGTGGCGAAGCAGCAGATTCTTCTCCTTGCTGCCAAGGTGTATCTCCATTATCTTAATCGCAAGAGCGAGGCAGAGAAGGAGAGGGAGGCAGACGAGGATCCGCCCATGGAGACAGAAACGCATCCTATTGTTCGCCTCTGGGAGTATGCCCTTCTCCTTGTCAGATACGATACCTCATATGACCTACGGGATCGGGCAAGAATGTACCGATCCCTCCTCGCCGTCCCCCAACTAGCCACATTGATGCTTCTTGCTGAAAAGCCTGCGCCTCAAGCTCCTAGCCCATCGGAGTCACGGAAAGGGTTCCTCCTGGGATCTTCTACTCTGGTATTGGCAGGTGGAGGCGGAGTTCATGGTCTTAGAGGCTACGAGCCACTGCCTGACTGGGTTGAAGAGGGGAAGCAGCCAGATCCTCGGCTCCGCGACCCAGAAGGAGGACAAAGCTCTCGATACGATGTGGAAAGAAGCGCACTCCCGGCTAGTGACCGGCTGGACGAGGCCGCGAAGGCCCCTGTTCCGAGCAAGACGAACGGTACGGCTGAGGGTGTAGGTGCCAAGACCCTCGATGACTGGTTAGCGGAAGAAGAGGAAGAGGAAGAGAGTGAAGAGACTGAAGAGGAGACGGAGGAGGAGACGACTGACGATGACGACGAGGAGGAGGAGGATGACGAGGAAGAGGAAACGGACAGTGATGACGACGGCGAAACGGATAGACTTGTCAAGTCCTAACAGCGATAGACTGCATCATTATGCAACATGAAGTTCCCATCATTGGGGAGCCATTATATCATCGAGGTGGTTCCGCTGCTGTGTAATCTCTTTTTTGATTCATCCAAGTAATTCCGCCCCCTGTTGCTATGAGCTTACATCTAGTATGTTGTATCCAATGTCCTATGCCCTGGTATCCCTGATTCGTAAACCCTGAAGCTGACTTGTTCTTGATGTTCTTGAACTTTTCCGTCCGATATCTTGTTCATCCACTCCTTCTATTATGCGTTCTCAACCTTTCTCTCGCTTGATGATTCCCCCGCTGTCTCTGCTTCTGTTTCTATCGTCCCCTTCCCGCCGTTGCGCATTTGGGGGAACAATAGACCTGGGTGAAAGGCGGCTAGGAGTGCTCCTGTGATCAAGACCAGGCTGCTGTCAAGGACGAGGAAGCTCGGTTCGTCTTGCATGATGTGGTTGCCCCAGCCGCCGGCCATTTCGGCGATTCTATGAAGGTTAGTCAAAGAAGACATAAAGAAAAGGGGGGAACGGGGGCGAACCGGTAGATGCAGCGGGTGAGGATGGCTAGATATGCCCCTGACACAGCGTACACGAATCGACGGAAGTTGGCATCCTTCCAGACTCTCAATGCCGCGGGTTCAACACTCGTGCTGTGCATGTACTTTTTCACGCGCACATAGTAATCCAGGCCGAGGCTCCCAAACGCTAGCAACACGACAACCTGCAGGGCCACGCCGGCGATGATGGTCCTGTTTCCGTTGTTGACCAGGTCGATCTGCTCGCGGGAGGCAGCGGCCGCGACGCCGCCACCGATGGCCTGGATGATGAGACAGGAGAGGTCGGCGGGGAGGAAGATGATGGGGTACCAGCGCGGGCGGATGCGGGAGAGGGACGGGTTGAGGGCGAGGGCGACGTGTTTGAGGGTGAGGTAGATGGCGGCGCAGATGAAGGTGGGCGCGATGATGATGCAGCAGATTTGGGTCTGGAAGGCGGCGCTGGACCAGGGGTTGGGGCTCATGAGGGCGCGGCCGATGTAGCCTGTTGGTGTTGGTGTGATGAGTCTTGATGGGAGTTGAGAAGGACTTGAGATGAAGTGTATCATGTCATGAGTCTTGGAGGGTTAGGGGGTAGGGGGAGAGACATACCGACCATCTCGAGGAGCAACCCAGCGGACAAGGTAGCGCCATAGGTCCAGGTTCGCTTCCAGACGCCGAGGATGATGCTCGTGAGGAGGGCTATCCCGAAGGCGACGGTGAAGAAGATGCTTGAGCCGCGGTTTGGGACGTAGCCGAGGACGGTGGCTTCGACGGGACAGAGGGGGGAGAGGTCGGTACATTCGTCGAAGGAAACTGGACGACGGGCGAGGATGGAGTGCCACATGATGGCGACGGGGGAGGGGGAATGTTGGGGTTTGTTGTGAGGTGGTGGTGATGTACTGGTGATTTGGTGTTGTATGTGGTTTGGGTCCTGGTTGTGAGGGAAGGGGATGATGGGGGTTAAAGGACCGGAGTTACGAGGCGAAGAGAGTCATGAAGAGTGTTCGATCGAAGAGCATTTTTGATAGATTTAGATTCCGTTCGAGAAGAGAGAGAGCAAGAATACCGGGTTTCGGAGGCCTGGTTGGGTATTGTCGGTATTCAGTCTGAGAAGGATGAGTCCCTCTACGTTGCTTGACGACTACCTAGCCAATAGGTGTAAGACAGCAACGAGACATGTAAGAATAAGAAATAGACCTTTTTGAAAGATGAATCCCAAAAAAGAAAAAAATAAAGAAGGACTTGGACCAAGATTATTTCCCGACGCTGCGTTTAACTTGTTGCGGGATGGAAAACCCACCACCCCATGTTGAAATACCGTTACTCCCGGATCCCCGGGATCCTTGTGAGCGGAGTTCGGATAGATTATTCAAAGGCGGCCGGGGGTGTCACCTGAGGTGCACCGACCGGATGGTTGATGGGCCGATAAGGCGAAGCGAGTTGTGTGTGTGTGTGTGTGTGTGGCCCCTGTTTGGGTTGAGATGGTGAAGATCGGGGATGGGAGATCCTTAGAGGGGAGACTGAAGGAGGAGTAGTTACCTAGTTGACCCTTGATGAGAAAAGCTCCGAGGAAGGAATCTCGGGATGAGAGGATAAAGAATCATCATTATACGATTACATAGTGTTAGAGTAGAGCCCAATCTATCCTTTCAGCATTTCACTTCCCCTTTCCACGCGCAACTCTGGTGATGCCGAGAAAACCAATATCGACATTGCATGAAATCTCGTCTCATGTAAGCCTAGTAAAGTGTTGCTCGCTTACAAGAAACGTCATGGAGTGTTGTTTCTGGGTGGCGCTCGGTTCGCCGGGTTCGGTGCCTGATGTGGGGGGGGGACGGCGGCCGAACCCTGGTCTGTCTGGAGACTTCTTTGGGATATGTAGTTGCGCCATCTGTTAGTGTGAAGGGTCTTGGTGTTTGATAGGTAGTTTGGTTTGTAGGGAAAAGGGAGAGGAAATCGAGCAACGAGACGACAACTCGTTTCAACTGCCGAAGATTGGTAGGAAACAATGATATAATGTCAGACTCCTTTTTGAAAACACGAGAAACATATCTAGAAACATATAAATCTAAATGGCTATATATATGCCGCCGACTTGCCCACCTCGCTGCTTCATGTCTAAACTTATACGCCATCTATAGTGAACAAAAGTTCCTGCTTCCTCATTATATACACTCCACACTACACAGCCCTTTGGCCGTTGCCACCGCGCTCATCTAACCGTATATCGCCTCCCTGTCCTCCTCTAGTGTGTATGGAGATACCCCAGCGGTGGTGTTCTGGCTGACCTTTTTCATAGTTATTTGGGATCGGGGAGTCTCTTGGACTGCAAACCTGAGTCCAAGTATCCGGAGCCCACTCATAGACCTCTCGCTGTCTCCTACTATAGTAGCGAATTGGGCAATTGAAGAGCAACAGAATGGGAGGGGAAGGCAAAACTGCCGTCGATGTTGGAGTTTAGTGAAGGAGAGGATTTAGCCCACCGTCCAACATGATGTTGTCAAACTATTGGCAACACAAGAATACCAATAGCAATAGTAATAGCATGGCTTCTTTTTTTTTATCCCCCCCATTCCGCTCGGCCATGGCGTTTACCTAGTCTATAAAAACATACCAATCTCTATTCCTCCTTACCTCCCAAATACCTATACACCACCGAAAAGTCCCGTCCCTGACACCTCTCCTCCTTCTCCGCCTTCTCATACACCCCAAACGCCGGTGTCGCCAACTCCATCCTCGCGCCCGCCTCCTCAGCCGCCACCATGGCCAGCCTCAAGTCCTTCTTCATCAGACCTATCCCGAACCCTCCGCTGTAGTCCCTGTTCGCCGGCGCCGTCTCCACAACACCGGCGACGGGGTTGTTCACCTCGCTCGGCCAGCACCGTCCCGTGCTCACGTTGATGACGCCCGCGAGCTTCTTCGGGTCAAGACCCCACTTCATACCGAGATTCATGGCCTCGGCCGTCGCGATGTTGTTGATCGCGAGGAGGTAGTTGTTGGCGAGCTTGGCAGAAAGACCGGCGCCTTGGTCGCCGCAGTGGAGGACCTTCTTGCCCATGAGGAGGAGGACGGGCTCGAGGCGCGGGACGAGGGAGGTAGGGGCGCCGAGCATGAATGTGAGTGTGCCGGCTGTGGCGCCCACGACGCCTCCGGACATGGGCGCGTCGACGAAGCTGCCCTGTCCGGCGGAGGTGACGGTGCTGGCGACTTGGCGGGAGGTCGAGGGGTCGATGGTCGAGCAGTCGATGAAGACGCGGTCGCGCTTGGGGAGGGAGGCGGTAATGATGGAGTTGTAGACGCCCTGGACGTGTTGGGGCTCGGGGAGGACGGTGATGACGGTGTCCTGGGAGGAGGGGGGAGAGAGTGTTAGCGAGGTGTATCAAGGTATCATGAGTTGAGCGCCTTGGGGTAGAAGGGGTGCGACATACAGCGTCTTTGGAAGCCTCGAAAGCACTGGCAGATAGCTCAACAGCTGCACCACCAGAAACGGCCTTCATCTCCGTCTCGAGTCCCTTCATGGCCTCGGCGTTGATGTCAAAGATTGACACTTTATCCGAGGGCTTCAGCTTCGACTGGAGATTCCTCGCCATTTGGTAGCCCTAAAAGCTCATGAGGTCAGTGTGAGTAGCCATGATGCCACGTCCCCTCCCCTCCTCATGCCATGCAGCTCATGACGAGGAGAGCCGGGGGGGGCGTGGTAGGGGGGTTAAGGATGGATGCACGCACCATTTGACCTAGACCGACAAAGGCGTAGTTATCCAACCGTCGGGCGGATTGGGAGAATGCTCGACGAAGCACGAGGCTTCCAAGACGCGATTGGGGTCTCATCTTGGCTGTGATTTGTCTGGAGTGAACTCTGGTAGTTGAAGGTAATAGCTGTGGCTTCCTCAATGGATCCGTAACCAACCTAAACACACACTTACTTACACCACCAAAACAAAGACAGTATCAACAAGAAAGATGAGAAAGAAGAGGGAAAAAAAAAGAGAAACACAAATCTCCTCCCCAAAGGGTCTTTCTTCTTCTTCTTCAATGGTCCTCGAGACAATGTGGGGGAATGGTTACCCGAAAGAGCCGGCCATTGCCGCCCATAGCCAGGTCTGCCGAGTTAAGTAATGGTTAAGGAAAAAATTGGAGAGAAAGCAAGCAAGCAATGAAGGGGAAGTGGGAAGCTTACCGTGATGGGCAAAGCAAGATGTGATTAGATCCAAGCCACAAGGCGGAGGTGCGGGGGAGGAAGTGCGCGTTTGGCTCTGGGGAGGCTGGAATTTTGAGGGGGAACTAGGAACTGGGAACTCGGCAATCTGGTTCAAATGTCCGAGATCATCATGACTGGCGATAACTTCATTCCTGTCCTCCTCCCTCCATATATCCATAAATCCATAGAACCAACCCAACAAAACACACAACGCAAGAATCTACATCTGCTTTGTTTTATGAGTTTTTTTTTATTAACTGTATTTTTTTTGTTCATCGTTTGATGCTATATCTTGATCAATGGGATTCATTACAGAGCGCCTCTTCCCTAGATCTCCGCCCTTCCAAACCACTCCCCCCCCTTTCCCCTTCATTCCCGTCCCGTCCATCTTCCTCCCTAATATCCACAAAGGCCTCCTTTACGAGAAAAAATAAGAAAAAGGATGAAGAAAGGCAGGCAGACAAGAGAAACCGAAAATGGCGGACTAGTGTCCAAGTTCGCCATCTCAGGGCCAAGGGGTATGTGCAAGGGTAAAGCTATAATAAAAAAAACGTAGTAAGAAAAAAAGAAGATGGTGTTCTGGTGGTATAAGAGGGGGAGGGAGGGTGTTTAATAAAAAAAAGATAGGTGCTCAAACGAGGTGCGATCCTCCTCCTCCTCCTCCTCCTCCTCCTCCAACGTTGTGGGCATCTCAGGTTTGCCAAAAAACAAGGGGGTACTGGGTAGTGATCCATAACAGCACAATGATAGACATAAAAATAGACAAGCAGACAACCGGTAAAAACAAGAACCGCGCCGATCCAACCACCCCTTTCCGTCTCAGCCAGATCATATAGGGAAAAATACGAAACAAGTCTCCTGCAAGAATCCCATAGCCTCTTGGGGCCATGACTGTCGTGTTCTTTAGATGAAGTTCATGAGCCAGGGAACGATAGCGCTGTTCACAACGGTTAGCTCGACGCTCACGACTTCCAAGACGAATATAGGAATCAACTCACCCGACCGCAACGGTGGCTCCGAGTCCGAGCAATGCCCGGTTCTTAACCTTTTCTTTCCGTAGCTCAGCCTCCGTCTTGATCTTCTTTGCCCTTCGCTGGTCCTCTTCTCGGGCCTCCTCGGGCTTCAGAGTCTTGTCTGCCTCTTCGTCGTCCACGGAGATATCGACAGCCTTTCGCTTGCTCTTCTTAGCAGAAGGAGGGGCGACCTCTTCCTTGGGTTCCTCAGAAGCCTCTTCAGAAGTCTCTTCGGTAGCCTCTTCTGTGGCTTCTTCCTCAGGCTGCTCCTCGCCCGAGGGCTGGACAGCCTTGGCGACGGCCTTCTTCTCCTCCTCCTTGCTCTGTTGCACCATCTCCTTGGCGGCCTCCATCATCTGCGCAATTTCCTCCGCGCTAGGAGGCTCGCCAGCGGTGGGCAGAGGAAGCTCGACCTCAGTAACGGTGTGCTTGGTCTCGACACCGTCGGCATCCGTCGATACTTCCTCCTCGACATGGACCTTGACCTTGGGTTCCTCCTCCTTGGGCTCTAGAACGATTGCGGGCTCGAATTCCGTCGACTGCATCACAATGTCCTGCTGTTTGGTCTCCTTCGTCTCTCCGTTGACCAAGTCGGTCTTCTCAATTATGGTTTCCACTGCCTCGACCCTCGTTCGCGTGCTGCGCTTTCGCGGTGACGCATTTGTGCGCCTGGTGCTCTTGGTCGGGCTGGCCGACCGGCGAGAGCGCGTAACTCGGGTGGTGACCGCTGGAGCAGGAGGAGCCAGCGTGGGCTGAGACTTGGACAGCTCAAACTTTGGAGGCGCCACGATGGCCTTGGGAGACGATTCTGGGATACCGGTGACCGAGATGCTGGAGGGGTCAAGCAGGGCGCGGATCCAGGGAGTGATCTGGTACTCCTCGGCGAGGATGAGAGCCTGATCCGGGGGGATCCAGATGTTGCCAGCAGTCTCCTCGGGGCTCGTAGTCGCGAGGGACTTGATGAACTTGCGCTCAGCCTCCTCGTCCGCGGTCTCGGCGTAGGGGAAGGTGGCCTTGAACATGCCGGTCGCCGAGACGTAGCCGTCGTGGCTGCGACGCATCAGGAAGTAGCTGTTGGGGCTCGACTTGAAAATGCCCGAGACGATACCCTTGGGGAGGGGAGCCCTGAGGTGCGCATAGTCGAAAACGCCGAGAGTCGCCTGATCGACTTCGCCAGAGCCGACCATCTTAGGCGTCAGCTTGGTCTGTCCGAGGCGTCGGCGCGAGACCAGATCGGTATCTGCAAAACAAGGGTGAGCCTGGGATTCAGCGCCATCGAAAACGAATAGGCCATGTATGTACAATCTGGGATGCTCTCCATCATGAGAGGGTTGTGCTTGCTGGGTAGACTGCGCTCGTTCTTGGGGGCCATCTTGTCCAATTGTGAAAAAAAAATCGGGCGCGGCGCGACCGAACTCGTATTGCGTTTTCAGGGACAACAAATCGCGGGCGGGAATCGCGGTAGAGGCGGCGATGGCTGCAGTTAAGTACCGGCGCGCGAACCACAAGGCAAGGTGAAGTAAGAAAAAATAAAGCCGAAGTCTGCGAAAGCCCGAGATGGCGCGTCAGTCGATGTGGTCTGTACTTGCTGGTTGGGCATGTTCGCTGCCGGGGCGCCTCCTCGCTCGCTCGCGATCCGGGGAACGGGCCGGGCAGATGTTTGGCTTTCGACGTACCGTGTCAGCGCAGTGGCTCAGCTCAATTCATCCAGTAAAAAGGGTGCCTCGGGTCAAGGAGAGACGGCGCTCCAGACGGTAGAATGTGTGAATAGAGAACCAGCGGGGATCGTGCTCCAGGCCGGGGGTGGGAAAAGAAATCAGATAGAGAGAGAGAGGGGAGAGAAGGGAAATGATGGACGAGGCAGGCAGTAAGTAGTGGCAGATGGAAAGGCAGAAAAAGAGTCGCAGCAAACACTCGAGGGTGGCCGAAGAGCTGAGACGGGAATCCAGTCGCGCAAATTAGATGCTGGGATAGCGCTTGAGGACTTTAGCGGACGGCCCTGTTGGGCGAGTTTGGTCGTGTAGGTACGTACCGAGGTCCCGATGGGGATTAGCGCAGGATGTGTGAGTGGGCATCTGCGAGATAGATTGATACATGTTGACAGTGAAGTTGTACAGTGGTAACCAATGTCCCGCTCTAGCAAAGTGGCCCAAATTACCCCCTTTGGACGGTCCAAACTTGATGGGCACCTGACTTTACATTACCTGGGTGGGTTCCAGTTCCAGTTGCTTATTCGGTCAATACGTACCTCCTTTTTTGTGCATTTTTTTGCTTCCACTTGGAATACGTGGAAGTAATTCAGGAAATTGTACTACCTAACTAGTACTGTGCTAAAACGTTCTTCATACTCAGCCCGCCTCATTTCTGCCATCCCTGGGTTCAGTGTGTGGTGGTGACACGGAACCCTGGATCGAGAACGCGATGGGATGGATGGATTGTTTGCACAAAATCCCGCCCCTACCTAGCAACGACGCCAACGCCAGCGCAGATCCCAGGGTGTTTACCCCCCCTCCGGATTGGTCGCGCCCGGCGCGCCAGCAGGCGACTGCTCACCAGAGAAACGCGGGGAAAAGGGCATGGGGGCGGCTTCGGGCGGACGCCATGCGACAACGAAGGGAAGCCAGCACTTGGAAGCGAGACGGAATGAGACACTGGCAGAGACAACCAAGCCGATCAGGCAGCCCAGGAATCGGATACTCTCTCGCCACTGGTCACCTTGAACCCCCGGTCTCCTGAGACTGGCCGTGAAAATGGGCTGCTGCTGCGGGAGTTGGCGAATGGCGGTAGAACAAGTCACTTGTCGTTGCACCCCCAAAGCTATCACACTGCCCGCGTGGTTCTTCGGCTGATCCCCCCCCCCCCTTCCCCCAGCCCGGTTTCCCGATGGGTTGAAGATGACCTTGGAAGAGGGGGGAGGGATTCTAAAAGGGTTCGAATGGACGCCTGGCTCGGAACGATAAGAATCGGGGCGCTCTTTGAAAGGGACCTTTCGCCGTTGCTTTTCTCGCCTTTCTTCACCCCCACGAGATCGATCCTCTATTCACCAGCCCAGATGCCTCGTGGTTTTGACAACCTCGGAGGTCCCTGCGAGTGAATCTATACGTACGGGTTACTATCGCCTTATTGCCGTCAACGTCTCCGATTTGTCCAGTTGCATGTCTGAGAGATGCATGCGGATCCATCGGTTCAGCCCACAGTTAGCCAAGTTGCGGGCTGGAACTGGGCTGTTTGTTGCTCTTCTTTATCAGTCTGCAGCGGGACGCGGGGGGGGGGGGGCAGTGATTGATAAAAATGCGGGCAATGCGTCTCTTTTCTTCCATCTCGCTGCGAGACGAGGATTGCATGAGGAAACGGTAAGACAGGAATCGCCAATTTTGACTCGATAGGATGATACTCTCTCAATGCCTCCAGGCAACTGTCTCCAGACACCGGGACATGGGTTCTGGGTGCCGAGACAGAAAATCGATGTGTTCAACGATCAAGCCACGAAGTGTTCCTTGGCGTCATTCTACGGATATCAAAGGATGGATTGTCAGAGTATCACTACATGGAGGAATTGCGAAAAAGAGACGGAATTGATCCATCTCATGCGTAAGAGAAGGAGCAGAAGATGCCTTCAGCACGACTGTGCATCTCGCTGGAGACGGGGCTCTGCATCTCACTGCCCGGCTTCTGCACGCCCATCCTCCTCTTCACTGACACACAGGCAAAGGTGTTGTAGGTAGGTACGGTACTCCGTAGGTATTCTACTGTATCCGCCTTGGAACTAAAGTCCCTCAGCCACAGGGCCCCCCAACCGCCATAAGCCAGGAAACAAGCCTCACTCGCCCCCAGCACTGGGCTGGATGTCAACCATGGAAGGAAGCTCTTCCCCCCTCCAGTCCTCCTGCTCTAACCCCCCCCTGGACGACACCAAGATCCCAGTCCATAAACAGCAACATTCGCATCTCATTGGTGTTTTACTCCGTATTCCGGGCTAGACCCAATCATCACCCGCGAGTCAACCTCCTGAAACCCCACTACAGCGACCACAGCGACCGCCAGGCCCGCCTAGCAACACCGCCCAGCGGTAGCGGTAGCCCCTCCATCGTCACCGCAACACCAGCAACCCAGCAGCCCCTCCAAGCAAGCTCACCTCCCCTGGGACCGACATAGGTAAGCTTTCTCCCCCTTTTTCTCTCCTTCTCCTCTTCTTACTCTTTTTCCTCACCTCCAAACCAGCCACTCACCTCGATTCGATTCGATACGATACTCGAGCCCCCCCTTCGCTCGACCATCCTCGCATCAATCACCATCCTCTCGGGGCTCGCCTCCTCTCCGCTTCCTCCTTTGTCTCCCCCGCCCGCCTTTCCATCAGCCTCGTCCACCCCGCTCACCTAGCCCACCATGGCCTCTCACGATGACGATACTATGCCCGAGGAGACTCAGGGTTACAAGCTCTCTCAGCCCAAGCAGAGTCTGGCTGAGTACCAGCAGATGGGTAGGTGGACTGCTCTTTTGGTGTTGGAGTTGTCGTGAGGCTCTGCGGCACATGGCTCTCCCGCCTTTCTCCCAATGCGGCACAGCTCTCGCAACAAACATAACATGACACTTCCATATGCCTTCCATAATCCCCTTTATCTCGACTCCCCATAGAACACAGAATTAGACCCAGAATACCTAATGCCTTTCGAATTGCCCCCAATCCCCCGCCTTCTCTCCACCCCGCAACACCCAACACTTTGCTTCCATCTCACTTATAGCCAAAATATGCGCTGCTCATTATTCCTTGACCGCATTTCTTGGGGCAGTCCAATGCTAACACCACCCTTCCTCTCATTAAAGATGCCGGCGATGAGTCCCTCCAGCGGTACAAGCAATCCCTCGGTCTCGGTGGCGGCACAGACATCTCTGACCCCAACGACCCTCGTGTCGTCATCATCCTCGGCCTGACCATGGACTCCCCCGGCCGTGCGCCCGTCACCATCGACCTCTCCCAGCCTGGCAGCGAGGGCACTCTCAAGGACAAGCCCTTCACCATCAAGGAGGGTGCCAAGTTTACCATGAGCGCCAAGTTCAAGGTTCAGCACGAGATTCTGAGCGGTCTCTGCTATGTCCAGACCGTCAAGCGCAAGGGTATCCGCGTCTCTAAGGATTCCGAGATGATTGTGCGACCTACCTAGAAGGGCTCTGTCTGTTCCAGATACTAACACTCCTCACAGGGCAGCTACGCTCCCAACACCGACAAACAGCCCACATACACCAAGACTTGTAAGGCCCCCTGGTGAACGAACACACACAATCCCCTCTCCCAAACTTCACCCTCGCTAACCCCACTGAACTCGAATAGTCCAGGAAGAAGATGCCCCCAGTGGAATGCTTTCCCGCGGTCACTACCACGCCATCTCAACCTTCGTCGACGACGACAAGAAGCAGCATCTTGTGTTTGAGTGGAGCTTCGACATCGCCAAGGACTGGTAGACTCTCTGCCTGAAACTACCACCCTTACCCGATGAGCTTGTCCCCGATAGCGTCGACCTGGAAGATTCACCATTCGCGACCTTCCCACGCCGGCATCTTATGAGATAACGAGATACCTGGTTTTCTGAAGGAGGAGAAGAGACATATTTTTCGCACATACAGAATACACACACCAAAAAAAGAGACAACTTGATAAATACAATTCGCATTTTCGACCGGGCTGGTGGAGGAGGGAGGATACTTCTTTCGACCCGTCTTTTTTTTGCTTTCTCAAAGCGAAGCAAGGAAATACTCCAACTACCGTTAACATACCTCACTTAGAGTACATCACGTCGCATATAACTGACGTCACCAAAGGGGAAGAGAACCATGACATAAAGAAAAAAAAGAAAGTTCCGCATGCATGAGGCTCTATTCGCTATGCAACAAACTCTATGTGTGCCAATTCCAATCCTAGCAGTATGTCTGCATGAAGACATGGTATCATATCATTTGCGAGAAATTCCATGACGCTCAGTTGGAAGATACCAAGAGCGGCCGGTGTAAAGGTTCGTAGGGTATATGTGTCGGGTTGTTTAGGTGTCTAGAGGAAGTAGTCGGGCAAAGCGTTCCCGTCCGCGGACTTATCGCCACCGGGTTGCAGCTCCTTAACCATATCATTCTCTGGCGCGGCCGCAAAGACATTGAAGAAACGCTCTCCCGTGTCGCTGACCTCGAGCACGCTGGCCATATTGCCGCACCGATAGCAGTAATTGGGCGCGCTCCAGACGGTGCTGAGGCGGTCGTCGTAGAGGACCTGGAAGCCCTCCTGGCAGAGTTGGTGGGCGCGGAGGATGTGCGACATGTCGTTGACGGCGAGGAATTTCTTAACGACCTGGGCGCCAAAAGTGTACCCCGCGCCGCGGGGGGAGAGGGAGAACTCGTCGCGCTCGGGGTCGGGGTCGGACCAGACGAGGTCGGCCATTGGGCCTTCGTGGGGGATCTCGCGGAAGCGGTCGATAATTTTGATTTGGTCGATGGAGTGGATCGAGGGGGAGAGACCTGTTGCGCCTCGCGTTAGCTAGGTTGACGCAATGGTGAAAGAAAGCGGGGGATCGTACCTCCGTGGACGCAGAAGATTTGGTCGTTGATTACAACACTTAGCGTCAGGAAGTCGAACATATCGGTGAAGTAATGCCACACGTTGGCGTTGCCATATTTACGTGAGCACTCGGTATAGAAGCCATAGGACTGGGTGACACCACGCGACTCGTGGTTGCCGCGGATCAGATGCACGCGATTGGGGTATCTTAGTTTTAAACAGACAAGTAGGGAGATGGTCTCGACGCTGAACATGCCGCGATCGACATAGTCGCCTGTCCCGAATCACAAGTTAGCACGGCCGCCACTTGCAGAGAGCTCTCATGACGCTGATGTGTATTACCGAGGAAGAGGTAGTTCGTGTCGGGACAGCGGCCGCCGATGCGGAAAATCTCGATGAGGTCGTAGAACTGGCCGTGGATATCCCCCACTACGGTAATGGGTGCTCGAACATGGACGACATTGCTCTCGCGCATGAGCAGCTCTTTGGTCTTGGCGCAGATGGCTTCGATGACGGATTCGGCGAGGAGTTCCTTCTTGTAGAGTCGCGATATGCACTCATCGAGGTCGACGGAGGCTGAAGGGATGGCGAATGTCAGTCCACCGGAGCTTTAACAGCCGCGGCAAGGAGGTAGGATGGCAAAGGGCCCCCCTGCTTACCTGGTAGCCCAGGCATGGTGATCTAGTATTGTGTTTCTCTCTGGGCGGTGGCGGGGGTGGTGGGCGAACTAGAGAAGGTCGGTATTGACAGATGGGGAGAGTTGACGGTCAGAGGGGTCATGCGCCGGGAGTTGTTAAGGTTGGTCGCGTCGAATTCGGCTCCTGGCGAGGATTATGTCTGGGGGAAAGCTTGGTGGTTTTACCAACATGATCGGGGTGAAAGGCGGTTCACATGGGCGCGGGGGGGCAGCGATGACGGAGGGGAAGTGGGATGAGAAAGGCGAGGTGGAAGGAGGGGAAGGGCCGACAAAGGAGTGACGCGACGAGAGATGAACTGTGCGTCCGAGTTGTTCGGCCTCCTTTGCTCGTTGGTGTCGGTGGTGGTATTTTTCCAAGTTTCAGCGGTGGGATGTTTGATTGGAATTGGAAGTCGTGAATTGCTTAGTCGTCATTTGAGGTGTGGTAGGTTGCAACGGCAGCTCGGCGGGTAAATTCCCCGGTAAAGATAGGTAGGTATTTAGATAGCTCCACACAAAGCAATGTGAGACCAAGAAATTCCAGATTTCATCTGATTGATAACGAGCACCTTGCGTGTCCATTTATGCTACTGAAAACGACGAGAAGTTTGTTTATTAGTGGTAAGATATTGGATACATGTATTCGCAGTTTGTAGGATTGTTTGACTATTCGCAATGACTCTACCTCGAGCCATGGAACCTCAAAGTTCGGTTCTTTTTAATTGAACTGCTTCCATATTCTTCCAGCGCATCCATGGAACACTCGCTCCTATAATTTAGCCTATCCCAATTAAACGCCACATTCTTTCCTACATCGAGGAACGAGACAATGCATCCCACCAGATCGCATTTATTAGATGGGGATCTTTGCACTTCTCGACTGTTGCTCAAACAGGGCGTAGTAGAACTGGAAGCTGTGCTGTCATTGATCTATAAACCTCCCTCCAGCATCTTTACCTAAGGTAGGTATCCAGTTATCATCTTTAATACCTAGAATTATTGTAATATCCATTAGCCATCCATTACCAGTCCCGAAGTTTGGCCTAATCACGTGGCAATTAGAGCTTATTCCGTGATGCATCAATTTTGGGTCAGCTGTGAATTGTCATCCTGCGATGGGCAGGGAAATGGGCGGTACTATGCATGTCTGTGGCGGGATAGGCACGATAGGTGACTCAGGTCGCCAACATAAGCTCGGGCATCAATTTTTAGTTTAAATATCCCACAAATGTTCATTTGGTTTAAGTCACCTGTGGCGGCACTCTCAGGCACCAGATCAGTTGTCAAGCTCCAAGCCACTTGAGGACTAATCATCAATAGCAATCAACCAGCTATATAAAGGTCAATAAATCGTCTCTGGTAAACAATTGGAGCCAACGCCCGTTTGATCAGAAATTCCATGCCTTGAAAGGCCGGAGGCAGCCAGATTTTAAGTTTTACCTTTTTATAGAGCCATTGTTTCGCTTGGCGTTTGGCGCGTCTCGGGGCCTGGGTTGGTCCGTGCACCGTACCTTCCACACGCGACAACTCAACCCACAGGCACCAACGACCACCATCGCGCTCTATCGCAACTTCATGCGAACCTCCCGCCACGGATTTAACCCCTTACGCCTGAACACCAAAGGCACCGAGTCTTCTTATTCCCCTTGGGGCCCCTTCCCTCAAGGGTTTTTCTTTATGAAGCCTCTCTAAAGGAGCCAGAGCAGGTTCGGGGAGGGGGCATTGCGCATGTCGCGACCGCGTGGCTAAGGAACCAGGGCTGCAGCATCCCGGAGTCCTTGTTCGCTCAACCTCATATTCCCTCGCAACGTTCGCAGGACTAGTCGCACTGGGCGCGATTCTGCCGTGAAACCTATCACAAGATCACATGCGCTCGGCCTCAGGCCGCCGTCGCCGTTTCTCTCACCGACGATTTGGGCCGGCATCATCCTCGCGCCAGCCAGCATCATCAACAGTAACGCTTCATCTCCAGGATACCTGCAGGCAACATCGTCATCCACACGGATTATCTATCACGTTCCTCGGCGGTTTAAATCTAGTGATACCGCTCGCTTCTCTCTCGCCTAGTGCGTATCTTCCGGCTTCTTCAATCAATTTCCATCAGTTCGGTTTCTCCCATCAGTTCCTCCTGTGCTTCCATCTCCTGCCATGCCCGACCCAGCGGCACCTGGCCAAGCCCGGCCGGACGATGCCCAGTGTTATAACTGCGGCACCTCCGGCCATTGGGCCATCGCTTGTCCCGAGCCCACACGGGAAACCCCAGCGTAAGTGCCCCATTGACACCAGCTGGAGCTGGATCCATGATCGCTCGGCACTACGTCCTGGCTTCAACTGACACGGATGATAGTGGCCTAGCGGCCTGGAGAAGCGCCAACAACTCGGGACAAGGGGGCAACAGAGAACACCACGGCGGATCAAAAAAGTCGAAGGGGCCTATTATCACAAAGTACACCCCTTCGCCTTCTCCGGCGTCTGTTGCACCTGGATACGGGCCTCCGCCAGGCTATGGCCCGCCTCCTCCCCTACCGCCGCCGCCCGGTTCCTATGCCGGAGGAAGTTCTTCATTCCCTTCACAATATCCCCATTATCCGCCCTCAACTCCATCATATACGCCGAGTTATCCGCCCCCAGGGTATTCTCACCCTTACCCGCCGCCATCATATGGAAACCCTCCTCCGGGTCTCCCACCTCCCCCCGGTGCTCCGCCAGGCTCATATGGTCATTCCTCTCATCCACCACCTCCACACCCACCTCC
>JABFFI010001027.1:0-15543 GCA_013623725.1 Fusarium robinianum | reverse complement strand
GGGGGGGGGGAGAGGCCACATTCTTATGTGGTTGTGGGTGGTCGTGGGTGGGTGGTGGGATATCAGAGATGGTGCGGGCGGGATGGACGTGGTGGATGGTGGGTGGTTCGCTCCGCACTGTACAAATCTCACCCAGCAATCACAGTGGTACAGTATGAACAATCTCTCGCACTATTTGTGATACGTCATCCAAGACATCACCCCACGAGGTTGGAATGCTCTCAAACTTCATACAATCACGGGACAATTTACCAGCTCCGGAAGACAAAAACAGGCAAGAAAAAGAAAAAAAAAGGTAAAATCATGGAATACTACAATCATCATTTCATACTTCTGCAACCGAATTATGCACCTCATGCTTACTCTCGCATGAAACGTTGCCGGCGGCTACGCAGGTAGTAGCTGCATCCTCAACTCCAATTGGAACCGCCAGAGAGCAACATCGCGAATAGTTTCCTTCTTCCCCCCACCTTTTGCCAGCCTTAGTAAAAGCTAAGTAGGCAAGCCAATCTATCCAATGCAAGAACTCTAAAACATTCAATGGATTACCACATCATGGCCAGTTCCGGGCCCCCGCGTTATCGCAAGGTTCTGCCGAGCCTAGACCACTCCTTTCCTCTCCTCTCCTCTCTTCCTCTCTTCCTCTCCGTCGGCTTCTATTCCGAAAATTGAGTCTGTGAACCCTCGTCTCTATTCCTACTCCGTAGGTCCTTTCTTTCACTTCTCTGAGCTCCTACTCGATCCCGACTCCCTGTCATCATCCTTGCCTCTAATCTTCTTAGAGCCGTCTTTACCCTTCTTCTCCTTCTCAAGCACCTGCTTCACCTCATCGCCACCAAGGTCCTTCGTCTCATCCCACTCCTCGTCGTACTCGCTCGCCACCATCTTGATCTCCCTTCTCGACGAATTGGCATCTTGCACCAGCTGATCCCACCGGCGTTGGTCGAAACCACGCTCCTGGTACAGCGCGTTCTGGCGCTTCGAGACTGTCACCTTCATCGCGGCCTTGTAGCTCAGATCTCGGCTGATGTAGAGAAACCACAGGTAACCGCCCATGATAGTTGTGAGGCCCGCGAGGTATGTCACAGGCTCCACCAAATCCCAACCCATCTCCGTGTGGAATGTCACGTAGTAGACAACTCCCCACCACCCTGCCAGAGCTGCAAAGCCTCCCTGGGCCAGTCGGTGGGCTCCCTTGTGCGCGAGCGCGTCGCATTCGTTCTTGATCTTGGCCATGCTCTCAATCTCTCGCGACATCCGTCTCAAGTTCATTCGCATGTAGTAGGTTCGATCCCTGAAGCTCGGTACAGCCACACGGAGCTCTTTATCGTAGCCCTCGATGTCGATTGCAAACTCCCGTCCACGGGCTGCATCTCGAATGAAGTCACCCACCTCTGTGCTCCCGCTCCAGCGTACCCAATTGGCCTCCTTACGAGCCGGGCCCTCATGCCCTAGGCCAGAATACCTAGCCACATTGCTGCCGTTCTTGTCCTGACTCTGATGTTGCTCTTCATGGTCGGCCTCGGCGCGAAACACAATATCTGGGAGCTTCTCGCGTCCCTTGTATTTGAGTGGTGGGATCTCCGCCTGGATCAATCTCTCGAGGTAAGACAGGGGCTGTTGCGGATGGACGAGTAGAGCCAATGGGTCAACCTTATCGCCTTTATTGTGAGCATCTTCGTTTATCGGCTCGTTGACATGTTCTTGCTCGGGGTGGAAGGGCATAGGTAGGATTAACTTGAGAAGCCTGGTTGGTGTCGTCAAAAGCCGGCCTATACCATGAGTTAGCGATCATCCAGAGCACCCGTCGTCACATATCCACGAAAATCCTACCCTTTGACATGTCACCGCTTAAAGGGTCGGGAGAGGTAGACTCTGGTTGCGCATGGCTGCTCTCCCTATGCCACGGTCGGTCGTTCTCCAATGTTTGGGCACTTCGTCCTGAGGTAACTTGGCGAACCTCCCTTCGCTGAGCCCTGTCGCTCGATTCTTGTGTTTGTTGGTCGCTCTGGGCTCCGTAGAGGATTCTCGATGTCGAAAAGCCACGGATGGCTCCTACGTGTGCCCGTTCGTATTGGCAGCATAGAGACTGTTGGTAAAGGGAGAAGCTCCGTCCTTGGGGCCGTGATCGGAGCTTGGGCGCAATGCGCAATGTCGACCATCTAAGAGTGCTACTCATTCTTGCGATGTGGATTCTCTTGGGTTGAATGATGTGAACGGAGTTGAAAAGCCTTTGAGATTTAAAGAGTAGAAAAGACACGTTTTAAATAAAGACTCTGGCGACTTTCAGATGCATTGGGAACTTGTTCTTGTCATTCTTGTTTTGTCTTGTATCCAATAGTTAGTTTACTCACTGAGTTGGGAAACACTTATGACGTCAGCACCACCCAAAGTTGCGGCTGTTCCTGGGAATTATGATGCTCCTCCCTTATTATTGGTCAGGTGTGATTCAAAGCCTTGGTCTTGTCCCTGAACTGTCTCCCCCAGCATGAAGATCCAGGCATTGTGACGACGGAAATGCATTTGTTGCAGTGGAATACCTGCCAAGGCTAAATAGCCCTGCCTCTAATTACTTATCTATCCCCCTCAGAATACGGAGAGGGAGTCGCGCACCTCCTCATCAACGTGGCTTGTGTTGTTGCTCTCCTCAAAGTAGCCCCGAAGAGAGACGAAATTTGAGTGAACTCCAGGAGCCGCATTCAAAATGTGTCTGAGGAACTTCTCATTCCTCACCCTAGATAACCGTATACAAGGTGAGAGTCAATGTCTCGGAGCCCTCTCGAACTCGCCGGCTGGGGGGATTCGGGCCTAAAGCCATTCCTTTGCGTCGTTATCAAGCCTGAATGCGTGGATAGCGTTGGATTGATCGTCGGGGGCCAATGGTTGATAGCTCACAGATAATTCCTACCTCCCGAAAACCCACGATAGAGATGGCGAACAGAACGGGGAGGAGGCGAGTCATGATGGGATCGTTTTTATGCTGCCCGAGGCTAGCTAATTCCGTCATACACATCACACCACATAGTACTCCGTAAAGCTCTAATAGCTCACGTCTCACGGGAAGCGGATGGCGCAAAACTCCTACCCACACTTTGATGCCAAGCATTCACAATCTCTTTGTGCCTAGGGTAGGGCCAGAAGTTTCACAACAGTACCTACTTGGGGACTAAAAACCTCCGGAGAGAATGAATTGAGCTGGCTTCTACTTTCGAGAAATAGATTACTCGAAATTTGGTCACCAGTTCTCGCCGGAATTGACCACATACAGGTGCAACGTTGTCGCAGCAACCTCCAATGTCCGATCTCGATACTCTTTCAGATGGTGTTGAGGGGCTCCAGGGATCCAAGGGTCCAATTGAGGGGCTAGACCCCTCACTAAACCTATTCGGGCTACCATCTCAGTCCCGCTCCTCGAAGCCGTCCGGATGCCAATCTCCAACTCTTCCCGAACAAGTCGGTGTGAAGTTCCAATTGCAAGCCGCTTGTCTCAGAAGAAGACTGTCTGTTTATCCTTCTTCTTAGCTCCGGGATCTCAATTCTTCGATACTTCGCTATCTAGAGCTTTGCGCGATCTCATCGACTCTTCGTCATCCTCCTCGTTCTCTCTCAACAAAGAAACCCCCACCTCACAATGGCTGACAACAAGGTCTACCGGGCCAGCACCACCGCGCCCGTCAACATTGCCGTCGTCAAGTAAAGCCTCCGGACCTTTAGCCGTTGGAAACTCAATGGATACGGAATGCTAATTGCTTTGCGACAGGTACTGGGGCAAGCGCGATCCCAAGCTCAACCTCCCCACCAACAGCTCCCTCTCCGTCACTCTCTCCCAGGCCGACCTCCGAACCCTCACGACCGCCTCGTCCTCCAACTCCTTCACCGATGGCGATAGCCTCACCCTCAATGGCGAGGCCTCCGATATTTCTGGCGCCCGGACCCAGGCGTGCTTCCGCGAGCTCCGATCCCGTCGCGCGGCTCTCGAGGCTGCCGACCCCTCGCTTCCCAAGCTCTCGGCCATGCCCCTGAAGCTTGTTTCCGAGAACAACTTCCCCACTGCTGCCGGCCTCGCCTCCTCTGCTGCTGGCTTCGCCGCTCTTGTCAATGCCATTGCTCTCTTGTACGAGCTCCCTGACTCGCCTTCTGATCTTTCGCTCGTCGCTAGGCAGGGCTCTGGCTCGGCCTGCCGCAGCTTGTTCGGCGGCTATGTGGCGTGGAGAATGGGTGAGAAGGATGATGGAAGCGACTCCAAGGCGCAGCTGGTTGCTCCCGCTTCTCACTGGCCCGAGATGCGAGCCCTGATCCTCGTCGCCAGCGCGGCCAAGAAGGGCGTATCGTCAACGTCAGGCATGCAGCAGACTGTAGCCACTTCCGGTCTCTTCAAGCAGAGAGTGTCCACCATCGTCCCCGCCAACATGGCCTCCATGGAGGAAGCCATCCAGAACAAGGACTTTGCCAAATTCGCCGAAGTGACGATGCGCGACTCTAACTCCTTCCACGCCACCTGTGCAGACACCTACCCTCCCATCTTCTACATGAACGACGTCTCCAGGGCAGCTATCCGTGCTGTTGAGTCTGTCAATGCTAAGGCTGGCAAGACGATTGCTGCTTATACCTTTGATGCGGGCCCGAACTGTGTCATCTACTACCTCGAGAAGGACGCCGAGACTATCCTCGGCGCGTTCCACCAGGCCATTGGGACCGTGTCGGGCTGGAAGGAGGGTACCGCAAACGCCAAGTCGAGTGTTGTGCTTGAGAGCGGCCTGGCTACGACTCTGAAGGAGGGTGTCAGCCGGGTGATCATGACTGGTGTTGGCGAGGGTCCCACGAGGACGGAGGAGTACCTGATTGGAGAGGATGGACAGGCTGTCCGATAGGAAAATAGGTAAAAAAGACCTTTGAATGAAGATGAAGCATACAATGCATATGAGTACCTATTTAAGAAGAAAACAGCGAGCAAAAAAGACAGTCGTACAAGCGGCTTCAACTGGTTGTAAATTCACCATCACTCATGCGTACTGGCGATGGTTGGATGAACCTGCGGCCAAGGACGACCGTCCGTTCAGCATGTCCCCGTCGGACAGAGGATAAAATCATACAAAGGTAGCAATTGATCATATTTTCGCAGTTTTTTCTCATCAAACTCATCCGATTGTTTTTTTGGTGCTTTATTTGTTTAACGGGCACTTCCCGTACCTGCCTCCTCTGCCAGCTGTTACACCTGATCCAGGCATCCGTCCGTCACTCAGTCACTCCCATCTTCTTTCCCGCCTTCCACTCTCCTCACAACCTAAAACCTTCAACACACAACAACAATACTCTTCCTTTCTCTCCCCCTCTTCACACTTTGGAGGCTACACGCACGCATCCGAATCCAATAACGTCGTTCAGCATTTACCGCACAGCCCCTCAATCAACAAAGACTTGTGGCCCCAAGTTGAGATGCCTCGCAAACGTGTCACGAAGGCCGACGAGAATCCGGCAGAACCCAAGACTCTCGCGAATCCTGAGAAGTCCTACCCTCCACAAGAAGACGAGAACCGACAGTGCATCGCCAAATTTCTTGGTCAGGGACGTGAAATCGAAATTCACGAGCTTGACAAGTCGGGCAACATCACCCAGCGATGGCTGCATACCCCAGACAACCGGGTCATACCAGTATTGAAACCCCCCTCCTCTTGTCAAACACTCCTTGCACAAATCACTAATCCTGATATTAGGTCGCTCCGGAAGACAAATCTAACAGCTTCTTCTTTCGTTCCATGCGTGAATGGCGCAAGGCTCTCTTCGACGCCTTCCTGCCCGTCGGCTTCCCGCACTCCGTCTCAGAGGACTACCTGGGATACCAGACATACGATTCCCTTCAGGCCTTCTTCTCAACAATCACTTCCCTCCTCGCCAACCGTGCCCTTCTTCAGGGTCTCGGCATCGGCGATGCCAACTCCTCTGCTACCTTTGCTGTTCTCCTGACGATCCTCAAGGACGCCATGTCCCGCATCGCCACCATCGTCTTCGCCCAGCAGTTTGGCCTGCGCATCGAACCTGACGCAAAACGGTACCGTTTCATGGCGGATCTCTTCAACGACACTGCTTTCTTCCTCGAGCTTTATAGCCCCTATCTCGGACCTTGGGGAAAGGTGATTGCCCTTACGACAGGCGAGGCACTTCGGGCCCTCTGTGGAGTTGCCGCTGGCGCCAGCAAGGCAGCTCTGAGCGTCCATTTCGCAAAGCACGACAACTTGGCTGAGCTGAATGCAAAGGAGGCCAGTCAAGAAACTGCTGTCGGTCTTGTTGGCCTTCTAGTCGGAACGCTCGTGGTCAAGTATGTCGAGAACCATCGTAGTGTCGTTTACTTGATGACGCTTCTTGTCTTTGCCCATCTGGGGATGAACTACCTTGGCGTTCGCAGCGTCTGCATGGATAACCTGAACCGACAACGCGCGACGATCCTTTTCACCGAGTATCTCAAGACAGGAAACGTGCTGTCGCCCAAGGAAGTTGCCCGTCAGGAGAACATCATCTTTTGGCACCCAGTGGTTCGCAATCGTCGCCACCAATCTGTCGCTCATATCGAGATGGCGGAGAACTATTGGCATGCTATGGGCGGTCGACAGTCCCGCGTCAACATCGCTGTACTCGACGGCCAGCTGTGCAGTCTATTCATCTGGTCACACGCCAGCAAAAATATCACACCAATCAAGACTCTGCTCTGGAACGGCGCAGAGGCTGTTCACGCCATCAGCGCCTGGTTCATGGCACTGGAAATCGCCTGGCTCATGGACAAGGGCGTGGGATACACCGAAAAGCTAGACCGCATCTTTTGCGGAAATGGTTCTAGGATCACCACATGGGACGTCAATCCTGAACCTGAGTCCAACGAGGTAGGCCAGGAAGTGGAAGTGACCCGGACGCGATACGATCATCCTGCCTTGTGGCAGGGCATGCTTGACAAGGGGTGGAACCTTGAATCCCAAGGTTTTGAGACGAGAGCTCCGGTTAGACTGTCAGTCCACACTGAAGAGAAGAAGGATCAGTGAGGGTAACCGAGAACTGGCGCCAGGGTCAATTTGTTTCGGGGCGCAAACGGTAGGGCTTTGGAGTTTAGGCATTGCAGGTGCAGTGTTAGCTCACTCATGGTCATACTGCGTGATCTCATGGTCATCATTTGCTTGCTGTTATTAGAATTCAGACAGCCATTCAGGCTGAAAAGTCGGTCGTTTTGATTCACACATTGGAGATGTTGCTTGACAGGGTCCTCCAGACCCCATCCCCTCGTATGTCCGTCTATCCAACCCATAGTAGTACATGATTCTCCTAACGCCGCAATTAAATGGTATCATACATCATGTCTCTCTTTTTCGTACAAACTCCCTACTTCCCATCAGTCAAGACAACCACGCCCACCGCATCGCCCGCATCTTGACGCCCTCCCAAGTGTTTAGCTTGGGCCGCACATCGAGGTAGAAGCTCGGCCCGCCCTTGCCGTCGGGTCGGCCGGCGTAGAAGTCGATCACGTAGTCGATGCGAGTGCCGCAACGGTCGATAACCCAGTCGTGACGGTCGAAGGGTGCGGTGTAGCCGAGGATAGTGTTGAAGCGAGCAGTGGGGGTCATGCGGTCCATTTTGTTGGCGAAGGATTCCAATTTGGGGCCGTCGCATCTGGGGAAGAGTTGTTAGTCGGTGGATAGGGATTGCTATGTCGAGGTTGAGCACGCACTTGGAGTCCTTGCAGTAGGGCGCTTCCCAATCCTTGATTTCCTTCCATGCCCTCTCATTGACGGCGTTATGAATCGGCACTACGGTCTTCATGTCCGCCACGCGGGCATCGTAGCCCTTGCGCTTCATCGCATCAAAGAACATCTTCTCAGACGGATAGACCCAGTTCCCCGAGGGATCCATCCCCGTCTCCATCTCATGGTTCGCAGGCTTCGGTGGCTCCGCATCGCCATGATCAACAGGGCACGCAGCAGGTCCGCCAGATGTACGAGGAATGGTGGAAACAGCACGGTCGGTCTCGAGGCCGTCAACCGGGGGATGGTTTGCGGGAAGAGAAGGCGGCGGCGGCGTCGAGGCGGGGGAGGACCATGGGAGGTAAGATGTGAGAGTCTGAGACCATGACTTGGGCTGTGCTTGGGCAGTGTGGTCGACGGGACACTTTGTAGCTTGGGAGGAGGCGGCGGAGGAGGGGGAGGAGGTCTTCGCGGCTTCGGCTTCGCGAGCTTGGTTGATCCAGGCGTCGCGGGCTTTGTGGTCGACGGGACAGGCGGATTCGTTGTTGTCGGCCATTGCGGGGGTGATATGGCGATAATTGTTGTACAGACTCCTTCGGGTGCACAATTGGCGAGCTGGTTTTATTATGAAAGACAAAGAATAGGGAGATTACTGTCGATTAAGGTGTCATGGCATTGTTCAAATACGGAATCAAATCGTGATGGTGTAATGCGCCTGGATGGATTGGCTTGGAGGAGCATCCAGGGAAAAAAAAATTGGGCCGGGTTTTTACCGGACGGCGGACCGGCCCGGATTTCGGAGCCGGGGTTTTCACGTCATCAGTTCGGGCTGTCCATCCATCATCTCCGGATGGGTTATTACTCTTCTCTTCATTCAGTTTGCGGTGTCATTGAGCTTCATTTATCGCCTGAGCTCCTAGTTTTAGACTCGTCTCACTCCACGCCAGTCATGGCGATTAATAATCCGGCTTCCGTTGAACGTGGCCAATTCCCAATGCCACTTAGATTGGCCTTGCATGCAAGGAGCCTCTCTCCATGACATCATCCTGATCGCCCTTTAACGACCCAAGCCTTGCTGTTCTTCCGTTCCTGAATTGCCGCTCTGTACTTCCCTTGCTGTCACTGAATTTGCCCCGATAAGCTCGCGAATCAAATCCTGGAGTCCACCCATCTTCGAGGCCTGCGCCCTCTGGATCTCGTGGTACTCTCTGTCCCTGAATCGAAACGTCCTCGTCTCATTCTCGTGCTTTGTATCTTCCCATAATGCGGTATAGTTGTTCAATGCTGAGTCCTCCTCCGGCCAAGCTACCTCCTCAGCCGAAATGGCGTCTTCGGGTCGGACAATGACATAGAGAACGTCAAGCTCCGGAAACATGTGCCGGAGTTGGCACAGGTTAGACTTCTTGAAGAATCTTTGGCATCTCTTTTCTTCTGGCGACCAGGAAACGGCCAGGTAACGAATTCCTGTCACCGGTTTCGTGAGCTTTATGCCACAGACGGGCCAGTTCCAGATGCAGTATTTCGGTTCGAGGATGACAAGATCTAGCGAAGCGTCGATTTCCACTTCTTGAGCATCAGGCAAATCGTGCACGCTGTATCCTTTTCTCGACAACGCCTTTATGAAATTCCCTCTGACGCCCCCGTCCACAGTGACGGGGGTAACTGGCTTCCAGCGACGCCACTCTCTCTCGGCAATCCATCGTGAGCGTCGACATGTGCGCCCCAGAGTCCAGCGCGGCGCGAAGATAGGACGTCTCAGGATTGGGGGCACCAAGGGCGGGTCGAAATCGATGGGACATGCGCGTTCAAGTGCGAAGGTTCTTATTAGCTCGCCGTCAGCTGTGACTTCAGGACGGGTGGTACCAGTTGTCTTCAGTGTCGCATGGCAGGCGATGGGGCGGTTGAGATCCAAGGCGGAAATCCAGATTTCATCCTGTATCTCTGGAGGAAGCTTCTTGAACTGCGGGAATGAAGTTGCGGCCATGGAGTAGGTGGTAGGCAGATGAAAAGCAGACAAGGTAAAGGATCATGCAAGAGGTTGAAAGGGTTGCCATTTCTCGATGCCTCACAATTCGAGTCTTTTTTATGCGTAGAATGTGAGGTGATTGATTCACTGACGAACGAATAACCTATTAGGCGCCTTCCTTCACTTGAGAGAAGGCAGAAAATGAATGAACTGTTGAAGTCTTATGAACTTCGCGGATGAAACTCTTCTTAAACCTTTAAGGCACAGGAGCAAGCCAGTGGACAGTCCGAGAATCAGCGGCATATGTATAGCGAGACGCCGAAGGACATTGACTCAAGATATGGAAGAGTCAGATCAAGATAGGGGAAGTAGAGTCTCAATTACAATAACTAGACGCCGATATCCCTACAACGCAGGTCGGCCTTGTATTCACCCAATAACTGCACCCCTAACAGACGTGTTCCATCATTCGTAACAGCCGTAGAAGCACTGATCTAGATAACATTGTCGTTGAACCGTCTCCTAGACCTCGGTGCACGAGTCCAACCACGTGCACTTTTGGATCTCGATGCAAGTGAAAACCCCCGGAAAAAAGCGGTTCAGAGTCAAGCTGCCCTCTTGGTTTCCTAAAGATTAGGGAGGAGAGTGGTTGACGTTCTGTCCAGTTCCACATTTTAATCGTCGCGATGAAATCATCAACCAACAGAAGTGAAGTCATCTCGATGACATCACATTCATCCATAATAACTACAAAATGCAACAGTTTCGGCGCGCGTATTGGCTTTTTTTTCTATTAACCCTTCCATAATCTAAAATTTTCTCACTCATAATGTCGAACTACGTTGATATCACGGAGGAGACTGAGGCCGACCCCAACACCTACCAGTCCAAGACCGGCGAGGCCCGATCACAAGGTCTTGATGAAGCTGACGCGAGCTCGTACGCGGAGAAGAAGTTTGAGTCAGGAAATGTCCAGACTGGCGATGAGATGAACACGAACCGAGGTTACAACAAGCGCATTTCCCCCAGCGAGGGTGGTATGCTTGACGACCGTGGCCGGTGAGCTCTCCCGCATCTCGTCTCATATGTTAGCCCACTGCACTGACACCAGTCCAGACAGACCCGCGGCGAGCAATTTGAAGGCGAAGGTGGTCCCCTAGACGAAGCCTCCCAGTACCAGAAATACAAAGGCGGTGAAAACGACCCCGATGTCATGGGAACTCGTCTACCCAGGGAGGAAGGCCTCGGGGCTGGTGACGACTTTGGAAGGCGAGGCGAGGAGGCATCGCAAGCCAATGTTGGGGAGAATCCACCCGGACCTGGAGGCTCCGAGTTCAGGGGTAGTGATTATTATACGTCGGAGAGCGCGCCGGATAGTGGCTCGGCCGAGGGATGGGTTGCGCCGGAGAGTGTGACGCCCCAGGGGGTGAGTGAGAGGTGAGAGGATGAGAAAAACTCGTCAAGAGGAGGGCTTATGAGTAGGTGATTGTATTTTATATTAATGAGTGCATTTGAAGAATGAAACATCTTGACTACCATTAGTATGTTTATGCCTTGTGTCATGTCTTTCTTGACCTAGGTATTCCTGGTGTCGTGTAACTGAAACCATCCATGAAAAAGAGTCCCCACACCCACGGCCCCGTCCACGGGAACTGCCCCGGCCGGCACTCAGCATGATCCGCGTCATGGGGCCCACTTCCTTATCTCGTGACCGTGTCCAACGTCAACGGCCTTATCAGCAATATCCAATTCCCCAGAATCTCGTCCTACCAAACAGCGCACAAGAGACCTTCGACCTTTGACGCTTCCCACTACAGCCCGCCCAATGTAATGTTGCCAGGGCTTCAGAAAGAGTGCCAATTGCTGCTTGTATTTGGCTATTGAGCCCCTGAGCTACCATGGCTGGCCCTTCACCTTCATCATCCGGATTGCTCCCTATGCCTGGAACACCGTCCTCGTCCTGGGCCGCCTACCGGGCCAAGATGTCGGGTATCTTGCACCACCAAGACACCAAGGTGGTTCTGGCTTTTTGGCTCTTCGGTGGGTTATTCTCGTTCACTCTGTCGCAAACAGTTATCTGACAATAAGCGTGGCAGGCCTCATCAATAATGTCCTCTACGTCATCATCCTCTCCGCCGCCCAAGACCTCGTCGGTTCGCTCCCCAAGGGCGTCGTCCTCCTCGCCGATGTCATGCCTTCCTTCCTCACGAAACTCGTCGCGCCGTACTTCATCCATCGCATACCCTACCATATCCGCATCTTCATCTTCATCGCCCTATCCTCGATCGGCATGCTCATGGTCGCCTTGACGCCACCAAGCAAATCCGTCGCCGTGAAGCTCATCGGTGTCGTACTTGCGAGTCTAAGCAGTGGTGGCGGCGAGCTGAGCTTTCTTGGCCTGACGCACTACTACGGACACCTGAGTCTCGCAGGCTGGGGTTCTGGAACTGGCGCTGCGGGGCTGGTAGGTGCTGGATTGTACGTGGTGTTGACCGAGTGGTGGGGGTTCAGCGTACGAGACAGTCTGCTGTTCTCCGCGTGCTTGCCCGCAGTCCTGTTTGTTAGCTTCTTCGTGGTCCTTCCGCGAGGACCGCTGAACGAGGCGGCGAGGCGGAAGGAGTACAACGCCCTGCCGGAACGGGATCTAGAGGAAGAGGATGTTGACGATATGGCGCAGGGGACGGCGTCGTCAGCTTTACTTGCTCCTGGGCCGTCTATAGCGTCGACTGCGTACTCGAACCATCCGACGGCCCAGAGCCACTCACTAAAGGAGAACTTGAGGAGAGCCAAGGGGTTATTTATCCCATATATGCTCCCATTGCTCCTTGTGTACGTAGCCGAGTACACCATCAACCAGGGCGTCGCTCCAACCCTCCTCTTTCCCCTGGACGAGTCCCCGTTCCAGGAATACCGGGGATTTTATCCGTTCTACGGCTTCCTCTACCAACTCGGCGTATTCATCTCGCGATCGTCAACGCCCTTCATCCGCATCCACGCTCTCTACCTCCCCTCGATGCTCCAGGTCGGCAACCTCGTCCTCCTAACCCTCCACGCGCTATTCTTCTTCATCCCATCGGTCTACGTCGTTTTCGTCATCATCTTTTGGGAGGGACTATTGGGTGGCGCCGTGTACGTCAACTGCTTCGCCGAGATCATGGAGAACGTGCCGGCGGAAGAGAGGGAGTTTAGTCTCGGAGCGACGAGTGTCAGTGATAGCGGGGGTATTTGCATCGCGGGTATCATTGGCATCTTTATGGAGACGAGGCTTTGCGACTATCAGGTGGCGCACGGGAGGGACTGGTGCCGCAGGATACATGCACAGCAGGGATGATGATTTTAACGGTTACGGACAGATCTACATCGTAGATCTCTGGCGTTTGCGAGGCACTCATTTCGAGCTTTGGATACCCATGTCACGTTTTGGATAGGGAGAATAGATAGTTCTATGTATCTAACAGTCAATTAATTACGGAGTACTGCGTTATTAACTAATCTCACATCATTGTACGCACAACCACTGCTTCATATTGAAGGCTCTCCTTGAAACGTACCAAGTACAATTAACTGCTGAAAGCTCCTCCTTTTCAAAAATGCGTCTTTCTCATCTCAGGCAACCTGAGATGGGGTTTGACTACAGTCAGCCTCATTTCAAGTTGATTGCTTTGGTTCATCCCCTGTCCGAATTTGGAAAATCCCCGCGCTCAATTTGAAGAAATCTTCGCTTTTATTGCTGACGCCCCAGGACCAGGGCCCGCTAAAGGACTGGGGCTGTCGGATTAAGCCCTGTGGAAACGAGTTGACGGAAGGGTCTGCAATGAACGGATCCAACGGAGACAGAAACGGATGGGATCTACCGAAGAAGCACAGGTTGTGGTAGTTACTGTATTACATTTGTTCTGTGTTACACATACTCGACAGGACAAGCCTTTCAATGCCTACAGCCTAATCAGGGACAAAGTCTCATATAAATACAGGAGGAACCTACCTACGGAGTACGGATACTATTCCTTGGATCCTCACGCAAGGGGTCTATACGGATACCACATAGAGTAAGTACTCACTATCCACTTGATTGCGGCTAAGAGGCAACACCCCCTCGCAAAGGCAAGATGGACCGCTGAGCGAGCGAGCTGAGGGCAGCATGCATGTGGTGTGTGTGATGTGATCGACAACCAGGAAATGGCCCAACAGGGCCACCGTCTATTAGAGACAAAACGGATCTGTCGCTGCACATCCGTTCAAGTGGTCCAGGGATAAGCTTGACACAAAGGAAACAAGGACCCAGTTCTTCACACAAGGCTTCGATAATGAGCCTAGAAGGCAGCGATGGTCTCATTCAGCCCGACTCCGTCCATGACTGGATACGAGGTCATCAAGTAAATTAGCCCACGCGCAACGGGCCACCTAAACCTCTCGCATCGCGCTCGCCAAGCGAATGGTGTTGAAGCACATGGCTCTTGACTTGATAGGGTCTAGCGCATGACTGGGGTCTGTCGTGTTCTGTGAGATGAGCGCGCAACGCCGCAGAAGCGAGGGAGACGCCATTTGTGTCACGTCCTACGACAGATGGCTTGACAGGAAGTAGCATCTTATCGAGGTTGATTACGAGGGGGTTCACAGGAGGTGTGATAATTATAGACTTCCAGAACGACGCGAATCGTACTATCGCAGCATGGAGGATATACATCTTGCCAAGAAATCTACTTATCTATCCTCCAGCAATGGATGTCGGCTCGACATTTTCCAGCGAGGTAAGGGGGTTGTTTGACTGGGCAAGACTTGACATCTGTTCCAGTTCACCAAGACAGACCTGGATCAACCTAAGGCACGGGCAATACTTTGGTAGTACCTCTGTAGGCAGAACGATGGATCATCCGGTTGGACGTCCTTGCAACCGAATGCCGTCTTCTTCGATAATTGACAGAGTGTTCTATGGAAGTACTCCGTACCCGACGCACCTTCAAGGAGAAATGCAGGGAACTGACTGCGAGGGATGGATCCTCTCCCCCCCCCGTGCCGTTGGTTTGGTACCATTGGACATCCAGTCAAATCAGCCGAATTCCGCCATTTCAAATGTCTAGACAGACGGATGCCGCATGAGCCGGACAGATCTCAGTCAGAACCCCCCCTTATTCCTTCCTGCTGCCCCAAGGTAAGGTGCCATAGTTGTCGTCCTCCTTTTTTATCACAATCCGATGCGCTGAGGGAGACGGAGCGGTGTGCCAGATGTCAAAAGTCTAGAGCCAGAACACGGAGTACGTACCGTACTCACATCATCGCAACATCTTCTGTCTGTGAGATGAAATTATTCCATTTCATTGGTTAGTTATAAATGGAGTGGGGCCTGTTGGTCGACAGGAGACATCAATCATCGCTGAGGCATCCATCCATCCATCCAAAATCGCAAATTACGAAGTAGCAGCAGCTGCCAGTGGCAGAAAAGTGGTGATGGTGTCAAGTGGGATGTGCGCAGGATTGAAAGTGAAATTGTTAGCTGGAAGGTACCTACTTTTTCAGGAGGTACCTCAGTCACCCCAAGACAAATATGTTCTTACCATGGAAGGGACGGCCCAGCCCTTCATCGTTATCGCATTGCCTCCACCACCTCACGCTCGGAAGGCCCGCCATAAGTAGTTTTGGTCCATGACGCGCTGAAGCTTACTGGACAGCCAATCTTTTTTAGCGGGCTCCTCTCCCTGCCACGCCTGCGCCCCCCTGAAGCTTGACCGACGCTCCAGTCTCTCCTCGAGACAGCACGCTCCCTTTCAAGAGGAGTCCCGTCGCAAAACAAGTCTCGCTAGGGGAACTTCCTTGTCCCTTCCCCTCCCTCCCTCCTCCTCTCCCTCCCCTTTT
>JABFFI010001025.1:0-18227 GCA_013623725.1 Fusarium robinianum | reverse complement strand
AGGCCTGGCCATCAGCTCACCTTCACATCCCCTGCCCTGCCCCCCTCCCGCTTGCTCCCCACCACCAAGTCCGGCCGCCCTCCCCGCCAGGGAAACAACAGACGAGCATGAGCCCGTCTTCATTTCGAACCCTAGCAACAACATCGCCAGCCCTCAGATCATGGCCCCGATTCCTCCGTCTCCCGAGATGCACCGGGCTACCATCAACGTCGAGGAGCCTCAACATGCTCCCCCGCCCCCGCCGCCTCACATCGAGCACACTGGAAAGTTGCGCAAGGAGAGACCGGAATCTCGGAGAAGAAGCAGTTCTCTCCAGCACATAGCCAACGGCGAGCCCCCGACGCTCAGGCCTCAACCGCCATCTCCTGTCATCGAGCCCCGTGGTCGTCGGTCTTCTTCGGCCCAGTCTCCCTCGGCTCGCAACAGTCACAGCAACAGCCGCGTGGCTTCCACGCCTATCAACATGCGACCTGGCTCATCGCACGGCGACGCTAGCCAAAGCCCCAATCGCGGCCGCTTGCGACGGAGTTGGTTGCCGGGAGGCAGATCCCGTTCGAATTCGATTGACGTTGGCAGCGCCAACAATATGAATGCTTGGGTTTTGTCCGACGAAACACATGCCGAGTACAATTCCACGTTTCTCAAGAACGGAGAAAAGGTGGGCTACCCAATGTTCCACCCGCGATTCCAGAGCTAATTTCATCCGTCAGGTTCCCGAGCTGTGGAACGAGAGTGGTGACGTTCTCGTTTACCTCTATCCCAAGTCTAGTGGGCGTGGGCCGTCATTCAGGGTCCAGGAGTTCACCGTTAGCTCGTCCATCGTTTTCAACGACCTCATTCAGTCCGACCGCGAAGTCCCCACTGGTCGTAGTCGAGGGAGGAGCTTTGGCGGACGGGATAGTCTTACTGCTGAAGATGCGGCCCGTTATCTCTCTCCTCCCAACTCTCCGCCCCCTGCTGACTACTCGGACGAGTTGCATCTCTACCTTCCGGGGGCGCCTCCCACTGGTTCCGCCCAGCTCGCCGCCCCCGTTCAAGGTGCACAGCCAGAGTTTGAACGACTGATCGCCATCAGAAATTTGTTTGCTTTCTTGACCGGACAGCCGCTCGTCGCCACAAAGGCCCGACCCACCAACTTTTTGGCATTCCTTCAAATCTCGTCCCTCTTGCATGAGTTTGGCTTCACAAGCTATGATGGGACTACTTATGGTGATGCAGTCGACATGAGCTTTGACTTTTATATGGACACGCACAACCTCGCGGACTGCCGCCACAGTCGGGAGAAGACCCTGGAGTCATTGATCCTCGCCGAGCGAATGCGATCCAACGATCTCTACAACGAGGCATTTGTTCATGCCGCTGGCAAGTATTCGGCCATCATGGAGCTCCGATTGCCGTTGTTCGAACAAATTTCCATGCACACTCGCCAGGGGCTTGAAAGAGCTCACTTGGACCTCGTTGGCCGACAGCACAATGTCAATGATCATCTGGAGCAGTTCGAGTTTCCCGCTCTCTTTTCTGGTATTGCAAACTCGACTTCTATCATGGAGTTGCGACAGGTTCGTTTCAAGGTGTGGAGGAATTCGTTCAACAAGATGCGCGGTTTCGTCCAGAGCTACTATAAATCGATTTTCGGAAACTGGCCGCCCAAGGCCAGTAGCAAGAAGAACCCATTCGCCGAGAGTGGTTTGAACAGACTCGTTCTCAGGGCTCTGTACACTGACATGTCTAACTTGTACGACCTGCTCGTTGACCGCACCAACCGAACGTCGAGAATCATGGACGAGGTCCCTGCAATCTCCGAGGAAGCCGACAAGATGACTATGTCAGCGCTGCGAAATATCATGTCCGAGTTCGATCGATCAAAACCGCCTGTTCTGCCTCCCATTCCTTATGATTGCCCCCAGTTGCCTTCACCCACGTCGGTCCTGGAGAACTACAACACAATCTCCGCCAAGAAGCAGGCTAGATTCGACAAGAACATCAAGGAACATGAGCTCATCCTCATTCTGAACAAGGCCTACAACTACGACACCAACGGCCTCAAGGACCTGTTCCTGGACCGGTTCAAGGACTTTGAGCTGCGGGAGTCGAGAGGAAAGCCCTCACAGGATTTGGCCGACCAAAGGATAGGATATTGGCTTTTCCTCTACGTCACGATCCAGTCGTTGCCAGTTTTGACGGTCGACGCCCCTGGAGTTTCGTTCTGCGATGGAGTCGAGTACTTCCTCTGCGAGCCGCCCATGGGCAACCCGCCGTGGGTCCAAGACCGACAGGTCAAGAAGATGTGGTATGAAGTCGCTGGAGGGGGCGGCTTGGTCGAGCTGTCGACAGACGCTGTCCTATTCAGTGTCGAGGCCATCTATCACCGAAGTCACTGCTGGCTTGCTGCCGCTCAGTGGGAAGAAAACGGCGGCTCGTCTTACGTGCCTCCCCAGATGGATCCTCCCATGTCCCCTCTGGAGCCTCCTCGCTCCGTTTTCCCCGACGAGGACGACTTTATCGGCCCCCCGTCACCTTTCGGTGGTCCGAACACGCCCTCACCTCCCCTGGGTGGTCCTCAAGCTGCTCTCCGGCCCCGAACACACTCTCCTGGTGGAAGCAGAGCCAACCAAGCATGGCGATCTAGTATTGCGCTTGGTCTGGAGCCTGTACCACTCCAACCTCCAAGCCCATTCGGAGAGCGGAGCAGCTCACTTGGAGGTCGTCCAGCAAGTCTCATGTTGAGCGGATCAAGGAGTCAATCAGTCGGCAATTTGGCTGCGATGAGCATGACGAGTTTGAACCAAGGCCTCGGCCAGGACTCGCCTCAAGAGGCAGCCACATCTGGAGCCACCTTTGACGACATCCTGGGCCAGGCAAACAAGCCCACCAAGAAGAAGAGCCGATTCGGCCTATGATGCTTTTATCTCAGTCTTATTCTGGATTGCTGGAGAGGCTCGGAGATGTTTGCCTCTCGTATACGTTGTATTCTGTCTGGGCTGGATAATCATCTGTCCTTTGTTCTTGAGCGCTACTTCCTGGACAAGTTCGTTCGCCGGCTTCCTGGATGAGACGTTGGTTGTTCATTTGGATCAAGGATAGCTTACCATTCCTCCCTTGGAGTTTGGTTTTCTCTACGATTTTCTTTTTTTTCTTTCTCTTTTATATTGAGGAGTTCCATTTCGACAACATACACACATCCTGTGGGAAGGATGTTCTGGGAGAGAAGACACATACAAAATCTTATTAACGATCAAGCATGAAGAAGAAAAATCTACACATATGTAGCTGGGACACTTAGACTTATTTCTCTCTTACCTCTGTTATAGAACATCGTCTGCTTAATTGGCATGGACGAAATGGCTTAACTGGTATTTGTTGCGCGTTGTATCTATCCGCGCTTTGTTGAGGGGGGGGGTTGGAGTTAATTAGTTGTGGGCCGTGGATTAATCAGATAAGCCTGGTTGGATTTGCTGGAATAGTTGGAATATCCTATAATATAGGAACATCTATCTCTCTGCCTATGTCAATGAACCGTGTTGGAACTGTAACTGTGTTGAAGAAATATATGTCAAAGGTGTGGAATCACCTTACCATTCCATACAGAAGACCATCAGGCTATATAGTCCGTCACCTGCTTTGCGTTTCAAGGGGAAGTGGAATGGTTGACGGTGAAGGGATTGAGATAGACAGGCCATATTAGCTGGTGATATTGACCAACGTAGACTACCTGCTCATTCTTTGTCTATCCAGAACATATCCCATTTTCCATGCCTCGCATCCCCATAAAGCAAGCCGGTTCCATCAACTCCGAAGCAATGTCATGAAATCTGTGTCCCTTTCTCTCCCTATCCCCCCTATCCGTAAAACCCATATACCGGCCGTAAAAGTCATGTTGTGCCGTTGAATCCAGAAAAGACTCGAGGGGTAGATCCATCCAGTGAATCGTCCGCCGCGTCAAAAGATTAAAAAAATAAAAGAGACACCTTGTTCGCCCACCACTCACAGCTTCACTTTCGTCCATCGTCCCCTCTCTGTATGCCACCACCTCTCCTTCTCTTTGCGATCCGCCACGATTCCCTCCCTAACATTCCACCGCCCATCGCACCCTTCCCTGCCTCCCGCCAGACTCTCGCCGCCATCACCATCCAGGTCTCGCACGTCGACTAGGCCACCCTTCTCACCTGTCGAACCCGCGTCCGGGAGAAGGTGGTATTTGATCAGACTGCCGGGCGTGCCGATGAAGCCTGCGAGGGGAAATGTCTCGGCGGTGGTACCGTCCTCATCGATAACGTTGACGGTGAAGCGAGGACGGGAGCGAGCGCCTTCGAGGCGCGTTTGGGCGGCGAGGCGGGCGGTTACGAGACTGGTGCAGGGGGCGTGGCGGGCCGTTCCTGGAGGGGAACGCTGCGAGGAGAGAGAGGAGCTGGAGGATGAGGAGGACTTGAAGAAGTAGCGTGTTGGGGAGATGGGACTCGCGCTGGGAGGCGGGAAATTGAAGATTGGGGGTGCATTCTCGGCTTGCTCAGAGTGACGGAAGCGGTCGGTGGGCAGGTCGATTCTCTCCACGGGGTAGCATAGCTCCTGGAAGATGCCGTCCGGGTCATTGAGGACTCGCAAAGTCCTGAGGGCTGGGAACCCGCCGGCCGCGATGCTCCGGGCGAGGATGTCATCAGCGGTGTTGACGCAAGAGGCGTGGTTGGTGATATCCCAGTGGAGGCACCGCACGCTGCTGGATGCGAGGTAGGGCATCATCCACAGGGAAAAGGCGTCATCTTCGGGCATCACAGGCGGCAGGGCCTGGACTAGGGAAATGGCCACGAGAGAGCGGAGGTGGGAGAGCATGCGGGCGAGGGCTGCCAGCGATGTAAGGGGCGTGTGACGGAGGTGCAGCTTTCGGAGGGAGGAGCTGTTGGAGCGGGTAGCGAAGGCAGAAAGGCCGTTGGAGGTGATGCCGCTGATGTGGGAGAGGGTGAGGGTCTGGAGAGTTGGGAGGGCGAGGAGGTTGGTGTCGTTGAAGCTGTTCGGGGGTAGGTTGCAGAGGTTGAGGTGCTTGAGACTTGGGAGATACTTGAGCGTTGTCGTGAGGAGGCTTTCGGGGGTCAGAGTGGCACCCAGGAGGCAATGAATAGTGATAGTCTCGAGCCGCGACCAGTTGTCATGATAGGCCAGGAATGCCGCTCCTTGGAATGGCTTTAGCTCACCTGGCATCACCAGCCCGAGCTGCTGGGTGCTGGACTGGATGCGCTGCTGCTTTTGAAGAGGAGACGGCTGGATCAGCCAATTCATCTCCTTGAGATTCGCCCTCGTAGACAGCGCGTGGAATATCTTCTTGAAGGAGTGATTATATGTCGTTGTTGGCAATCCCGAGAGGCTTTCCAAATTTGGACATGCCATGACGAGCGACGCCACAAGATCCTCATAACCGGCCAAGCTTGTCCCCTTGCCCGAAATCTCTGGCACGGGGACTTTGAGGACGCGCACCATAGCGGCGAGCTGAGGATTCCCGCGCAGGGTCCGACGGAGCATCATGACTCGAGCTCCCTGGACCAGCTTCAACTTCTTTTTCTGGGCGGCCGAGTCTGGGCCCACCAGCTGGATGTCTTGGTACCTGGACCGGAACCTGTTAGTCTAGTTCGATTCCACGATTTGTGCCTTTCCCCTCCCGTCATTTCCAAGAGCTATTGGGGCTCATTCTTCCTCCCTTCCGTTCCAGTAGAAGAAGCGCGACTTACAAGGCGATCCGGGCGTGTTTGCGCCACTTGCGGGAGACGAGGCAAACGTTGCAGACATCTCGCATCCAGCAAGTAGCACAGCTGACGCTTCGGTGTGCGAGATGGAGCTCTCTGAGCTTCTCAAGAATGAGAGATAGAACCTCGCTGGGCAGCTTGGAGAACAGCTCGTTCGGTTTGAGGGGTGGCCGAGCCCGCCTCTTGATGGGCATGGGCCTCTGGTAGAGGTATTCCGGTCGCCAATGGCCCATCGATTCGGAAGTCTCGACGCTCGTCCTGCTCCCCCATGATGGAGTCCGTCTCGCCGAATTAATGCTCATGGTTAGGCTCGTGCTCGTGCTCTCGCGCGAGTGAAAGCTGGACATGGTGGCGGTTGAGCTGTTTGAAAGCTTGCGAGGGCGGTTGAGCCTACCGGTAGGCAGCGAGTCGATTGCCTGCCTGGGATCAGAGGTCGGCGCCTCTAGGCCGTGATAAGCCGGGTAAGCCGGATATGCGGTGCGAGACATCTGCTGTTGCCGAGTGTTTGCTGAGTTGTTGGCTCCCGCTAGGAAGTCATCGATGGAGCATCCTTCTTTCACGGGATGGAGGTCCGTTGCCTGTGAGAACGATGGTGGATGCATTGGTCGGATAGCGGCTGTTGGTTCATTCATGATCGCTTCGAGTTTCGGGTTATCCTTTGAATTGTTCTTTTTCTTGTTCTTGTCATCCCCTCCGCGAGTTGTCGGAGGTGGTCCGGCGTAGGCAGAGGCTCGTCGTTTGGATCTCAGCTTGTTAGGTCCAGGACGGCTTCGCGTTTGAAGGAGGAGAGGTTAGTCACAACTACAGCAAGGAGCAATTGAAACAAGAAACCAGGGTCATGAACACATGTAAGAGACAGCAATGATGAGAGAAGAGGAAGAAGAAGAAAATCCTGATGCAGAGGAGGCAGTATTAGCAACAGGCTGTCCACCACAACCCACGAGCACCAAGACCACCAAGACCTTGCAAATGGACCTCAAAAAGCCGCCTCGGGGCTAGCTAGGCACACTTCGGACTCAAGTCCATCCGTCTAGAACACTTCTGACGTATGCGAAGGAAGGATGGCTGATCTCTTGGCAGGCGGGTAGCGCGAGGCTGCCAGGCACCTGTAGGACGCCATCCAGGGGTAAAATGTGGGCAAGTAATCAAACCAACACCGATGAGTTGAGCACGCTGACGGTCTGGAGACGCTGGTTCCCTTGTTTCGGGCCCTGTGGACCCTGTTCCTTTTTTCTTCTTGTACGGATAGTTGGAGCTGAGACATTTGCCCCGGGAGATGGGAAGAAGAGGAGAAGCCATCTTGTTGTTTCCATGGAGAAATTGGAACTGGAATTGGTGTGACACGGACACAAAGGACACACACACACAGACGGAGTGAGAGACAAACTATTGTCTATCCCGTCTTGCCTCGGTAACTAACCCGGGAACAATTCAGACATCCATGAGGATGGACAAATAAAAAAAAAAGGGGGGGGGGAGGGAGGAACAACAAAGAACGGTCAGACGGGGACGGGAGTTTGAGAAGTTGACCTGCATTAGGGGATGCAGGAGTAAAAAGAAGTTGCGGCGGTTAAAAAATTCAACAGGTGGAAGAGGAAGAAGAAGAAAAAAAAGATGGGACCACTGGTGATGTGCATCGCCCCTGCCTACTATACCTACCTAGGTTCCAGTGTTCCATAGCTAGGTACATAGGTAGGTGCTCCGCAACAGACGCCCGACTAGGGAGGAGCGAGCGACAAGACAGACAAGACGGGCAAGAGTTGCGAGGGGAAGGAGGAGAAGAAAGAAAGAAAAAGGAAAGGAAGGAAGAGAGAAGCAGGGAAAAACTCACACAAGATCCGTCGAGTGTCTCCCAATCTTCCCATTCAAAGGATCCTCATCAATCATTGTCACCTCCCACACATGACGCCGAAACTGCTCTGCCCGCTTGTCGTCAACGGCAGACATTGAACTCCGTCCCGGCGAGAAGAACCGTTTGAAGTCTTTGCCATGATGATTGTGCGGGACCTCGAACATGGTGGCGGACATGGTGATTGTCGTCGACCCGCGCGCGTCGTGGGCAGGGTTCGATGTCTCTCGATCGAGTACGGATATTTCCCCTATTATTATTATAGGCCGTGGCTCGGTATCCAGTATTCCAAGAGGTGGATTGGGCACTTTGGGATTTATCGTCGAGGTTTGTCGTCGAGATTTGTCGGCTGCATTAACCTAGAAAACGTGTCCTCTCTCGTCGTCTTCGCCGTCGTTGTCGAAAAAATCAATCTTTTCTTTGATCGCACCCTCGAGGTAAATCGAACGATCAGGAACTCGAGAATGGGGAGAAAACTTCTTGTTGAGGCCTCGGGAAACCCCCAAGTTCAAATAAGAAGAAGAAAAAAAGACACCTCCCAATGCGAGAAACAAAAGATGTCACCCAAAAAGCAGAGAAGATGCAGGGGAGGATGGCCGACCGCCAGGTCCCCTATTCTCTCATGCGTGATACACAAGAAAAGACGCCTCTGCTTCAGTTCATGGTCTGCGGGCGCTTCGGTGAGAGTCAGACATGCATTTCCAGCGGGAACGAAAAAAAAAACTAAAAAAAAAAAAACTGCCACCCCTTTTTCGTGCTGGTCGTTCGTTCGTCCGTCTTTGGAAGGAAAAAAAAAGCTGACAGGTGCAGTACTGAAGTGAGAGGTAGAGGTTGATCCAAAGAGGTTGAATCGGGAGGCCTTCTTCCCATCATGACGAGACATCAGCGAACATTGTCAGCTTAAGTACAAACGAGGAGCTATCAGCCGATGAGGGTCGCAGTTTCGGCTTTACACGGCGTCAACAAAACCACATACATCAGACTCCTCCCTCGACAAGGAGGCTCCGCCGGCCTAACACAGCCTATCACTCTCTCCAATCCCCGATGGCTATCCCTTCTCTTACGCCCCCAAGAGCCAGAAACAGAAACAACAGCAACAGCACAGCTTGCCCTTTTGCCCTCGCTGTCCCCTGGTGGAGCCAATGGCAGACTCCCCCCACCCCCTTCTGGTCCAACAGGTTTGAGGGAGGACGGGGAGGGTGAGAGGAGCGAGCTGTTCCCTGCTTTCCCTTGCCATGTTTTGAATTGCGTCCGACTGGGAAGCCCGGAGCAAATCAACATCCAGCCAGTTGCAGAGCAAAGAGTGGTGACAGAGAAGGGAACGCCGTGGCACCCGCCAAACCCTCGAAGAGCGCTAGGAGGATTGAGTAGAGCTAATGGCGGGCATTCGCAGCGATCCCGCAGCCACGCACACCTAAGATCCATTCACGGCGCCAATCCATCGAGATCCTAGGGTGGACGGATGGATGGGATCGTAGTGGTGAACCACGCCAGCAACCGAGGGCTAAAAAAGAGTTGTCAAAAATAGACTACAACAACAAAAAAACACACAACATCCCCTCCTCACCCATGTCATCCATGAACACACTTATGCCTCGCAAATAGGTAGAGCGGGTCTGGTGACGCTCAACCCATCGTGGGACCGGGGCAGCCAACGGAAGGATTTGGGGCGCCGCCGCAGCGGCTAGGATCACGTTGATCAACCGAACACCACCACTCATTCATTGGGAAACACAACCGTGACTTGGTTCCAGGTGGTTTTGCAGGTTTGGGGGCGCTCTTAGCCGCTGGTTCTGTCTGTCTGTCTTGTCTTGCTGGTCAAGATTGGACTCCATACCGTCTCAGGACGGCGCCGACTAGGTATACCTAGTTGTATTTGTCGAACATGCATCCCATGGTAGATCCGAATAGCTTTTTTCCCGCCGCTCTCCCCTCCCTAGTTTCAATTGCATATCCTTGCCAGTCCCCGGGATGGCAGAAGCAGGGAACCCTCTATAATGTTATCCCCCCTCCTCTTCCTCCTCTCCTCCTCTAACAAACCGGCTTCGTTTTGTAAACCCGGTGCTAGATGATGATGATGGAGTACGATAACGTATTAACTTATACATCCATAAATCCATACGTAGGACAACGAATAGCTGTGAATCAATGTTGCTGAAACCCTCTCACCCCCGAAAAAGTTCTAGACACCATTTTGATTGCCCCCGATTAAACACCGGAGTCTTGTGTCACATCACATTGCTCCGAGTCGCCATCCCTCGCCTTACCTGACCTGACAAAGGGATTCTCTCTGCCCGGGAGAAACGATCTGTCGCTGGCCGCATCTCGTATCCCACCGACCAGACCGCAACTGCTCTGCACGACTTGCTGCTGATGGAATCCTTCTGGGCTCGTCCACCGTATGTTAGCATCCTGTGCGTCGTTCCCTGCGGGCCATCATCATCATCATCATGAGAACCCGTTTCCCCTCATGTGCGGTGTGATTTTCCCCCCTCTCGATCCGGGTTCTCCGTGTGTTTGCCTGCCTGCCTGCAATGCACATGGGTATCCCGACAAGTACAACGCCCACAACACGCCCTTACCGCAGCCTGTCGATGGCAGATGTCATCTGTTCATCATTCTTGGCCCCCCCCCGATAAGCCTCCTTTTTGACTACAGATGTAATTCCTTGGTGCGGTGGCCGATGGATTGGCTCGTTGACCAGGATCCAGCCCTGGTTTACATGTAGTTGGGATTGCTCACAATATCAAAACCCTCTATTCGAAACATCCCAAGACGCTCTGACGAACCCATTTCCCTCTTTCATGCTTTCAGTGACGCCGAACACCCATATTCCCTCCATTCATCTTCCCCTCACGAAGCCGACCAACTTTGAACCTGGTCGTGAAACATAGCCCGGATCCACGGCGAACTTGGCATGGTGGATGGCAGCGTCTACAGACCTCCTCCCCAAGTTCATCAATCGCCATCCTAATCAGCAGCAAATCGAACTCTTCTCTCCGGACGCGTGGCTGTATCTTCATCCGAATCAGCAGAAAACCGAACCCTTCTTGGCGGCCGCATGGCCACGCGAGACATAGCCGATGACGAGTCTTTGCCTCCAACTTGTACCCCGCTGCTTGCACCTGGGCCGGCTTCGTGCGATCGCTTCAGAGTCTTCGTCATCTCACTTGGCTTTGGGGGCTCCGCCACAATGTTGTTCTTGGTGGCTTCGGACTCGCCCAATATAATCCCGTCGTCTGGATGCATGGTACGGCCAAAGCCTCGACCAAAGACGTATTGCGGCTTTTGTAGAGGCATCATCTGACTCGCCTTCTCCGTTTTATCCTCCGGGAGTGGGATAATCTTGGCGCCCTTGATCCAGTCGTAGATAGGACGAACGTCCAGGATTGACTTGACTTGGCGATGTTCCGCTTGCGTCATGTGTTGTTTTCGCTCGAGAATAACCTCCTCGATACTATTCTTCAACACCAGTGTCTCCACCGACACCGGCTTCTGTTGGCTGATGCGGCGGACACGCCCGATGGCCTGAGCCTCGACTTGGGGATTGAAGACTGGACTGATGAAGTAGATTCTAGAAGCCTCTCTCATATCAAGTCCAAAGGCTGCTTGAGAAATGTCCATCAAAAGGACCCTAGATACCCGATCGTAAGCTCGCGCCCCTAAACTAGAAACCCGGGGAGGCCTACCTGAACTTCGGGTTATGATGAAACGTGTTCACATATTGAGCACGCCGTTCTGTCGATATGCCTTTGGCGTAAATAAGATGCTGAACTTGTAGCTACTTTGTGTCAGTGACAGCGATGAATGTGCTCTCCTCCATTCGTACTTACCACATCGAGCATGCTTGCAAGATACCATGCCACATTTTCATTTTCATAGAAAACGATGATTTTCTCATCATCCTGATACTTGACAATGCTGTCGACCAGGTATGACAGCTTGGACGACACCGTTGCTGTGATCATCGCAGAGTCAAGCGGCCCGAGAAGACCATCTATGTCCACCTCTTCCGGCGGTTTTATCCCGCTCGCCTCTGTTGTGCGTATCTTTCGGGGGGCATCGTCACTGGGCGTTGTGCTGCCGGCGAGTGTTTGAGAGGAGTTGCCCTTGGACTTGGTATCATCAGTTGATACCTGCGAGAGCACGCGCCCCCTCTCGGAGATCCCCTCCTCAATTAGGCGGCCATTGAGGAGAGAATTAAGCCTTTCGGGCTTCGACGCCGAGTTTCGGATGAGCTTCTGAAGAGCCAATAGCATACTTGGAGAGCTACATATTCCATCTCCCGCTTCCCCATCTAGTGACCATGATGGCCCAAGGCCATCTGGAAATCCTGCAACGGAAATTGGCGTCTCGTGAAACTGACTGCTGAGGCTCTTGAGCTTGTTCTTCATAACTAGGTGGCCGAATCCGATCGCCTGCTCGAGGAGATGCTGGTCTTGGACACTGATGGGAACCTTTTTGTCCCGCAAGAAACCCTCAGCCCTCTCCACTGCCTTTGCAATCTCTTCTACGGTATAGAAGAAGCTACCAAAGAAGCAGGCCTGTTTGAGATTGTAGACAATCTGGAGCAGTGCCTTTCGTTGCTTGGGGTGGAAGAAGTAGTCCATATCTGTCCGCTGAGATTGGACGGAATTAAAGATAATCATCATGGAGAAGAGATTGAGTGAAAGCTGGTCTTGATAAGACCCTTCCAGGAAGACCACCTTCTCATCGACTGGGGGCAATAGATCGCGCAGTTCTGCCAGCTGATGCCGGACGATGAGCGAGTTGATAGTCGATTTGAGGCAGTCCCAACGGCCACGGCTGTTGGGTCCATGCTTGGGCAGCATCAAGTAGACTGTCCAGTCTGCTGGAGTGTCCCCAGCGTCCAGAATTGTGTTGGCCCACGGTCGTGCTTTAAGGTAAAGGGCGGCAATAGACCCAATTCTCTCCAAATCTTTGCGTTCCATCTGTACGGAAGTTGTGTTGGTCCCGTTAGGTTGTTTTGCCTGGTCCACAGTCCCTTGCTCATCGTAGGCCTGTGTATTCATCGGCTGCTGGAGGTCTACACCAAACAAGCCATGCGACGGAGTTCCAGTCATGATCCAACGAGACGAAAAGTGCAACCTGTCCAGGCCAATGAGCAAGTTGCTCTTGTTGCTGATTCTCGAGTTCCCCAACCTGTGTCCCTCATCAACAATGCAGCGCTTGAAGTGTATCTCAGCCAACGGGCAGTCGTTGAGCCCACTGACCAGGCCTTCAAAGACCGTCTGAGGAAAGAGGACGAGGTCGTACTTCGACAGCTCCTCGGCAGGCGGCAGGCTTACGCGTTTCTTCACGATCAGCACTTTCAGCCCATCTGTGTGCTTCTGGATCTCTTGGCTCCACTGATTCACCAAGTTGTTGGGCACCACCACCAGGCTACCGGAGCTCAGATACACTTTTTGCGGTGGTGAGGGGGGCTGTTTTCTTGGGCGCCTCCCTAGTCGACGGGGCTCAGGAGACGGGAGGAAGTAATAACCGGGTCTTTGTTCGAGTGCCTCGATGCATCTGCCGTATTCTTCGCCAGACCGTAACCTGTGGAGCTCAAAGTACGGTTTCCAAGGCAGCGCGTTCCTCGTGACGCAAGATGCTGCCATTTCGGCCAACGACGCTATACGCTTCCGTACAGGCACGTCCCCCGCGCGGTAATGCTCTGGTGGTTGCGTAGGCAGGTTCTTAGTAGCGAGGATGAGGGCCAGGCAAATGATCGTCTTGCCTGACCCCATTTCCTCCGCAAGTATGCCACCCGAAACACCATCGTAATACCGTGGCTCCCTGAGAGCAGTTCCAGCTGCCGGGTCTAGATACCATTCTTCGCCATGTTGATCCCGGACGTGGAGCAATCGAGGGTCGAGCACAATCTCTGGCCGGACCTCTTTCTGCAACATCAACGCCGAAGACCTCCGTTGATACTGGTAGAGCGAGCTTTTGAGGCCAGGGACATTGCTTTGCAGGAGATCGTTCATAGCATCTCTCGCATACAGATCAAAGACCGAATCAGGCGATGGCTTGGGAGACGGTATTTGGTTGAACAGCTGCAACAGCGAGAGATCTTCCCCCAAAGTGCCGTCCTCGGCGGCAGGTTCATAGAGGGGAGGGGTCTCAATACGGCGAGATTGCGGAAATCCATTCCAAACTTCGTTAGAATAGTCAAGTTCGCTGAGAATGGCTTGCCTGGCCTTTCTCAGGCCAGTATCGGAGCGATCCACGACTCGGCGCAGGGCATCATCTGGCAGCAGGTACACCCTCAGGATCCCATCGTTGGGTTTCCCGCTCGGGATGATAAATTCAAGCTGGATCCATGAGGCACGGAGCAGTTTGGCGTATCGCTTCAGCCTGGGGGCTTTCAGGAGCACTGCTTGCAGATCTGGGAGGAGTCTGTCGTGGGCAACCAGATCGAGGCCATGGGGCGAATCTGGTGGCGAGGAGAACACTCTCCAGCTTCGAAGCCCATCCAGAGACCATGATTCCGGGCTTGCGCGGCATTCGTCTCTGCTGATCGTAATGCACCCAGCAGGGATGAGCTTTGGTCGTTGCGAATGCATCTCTTGATACACAGCCTCGTCTCCAACATGAACTAGGTGCTTGAGATAATGGGTGACCCAAATGTGGTAGTAGATGATGGTCCACCAGACTCGCAGCGCACAAGAGTAGAAGCTAACGCATCATTGTCTACAAGTGAGATTATTTTGTCCAGGGTGCCTGGTACTGGCGATTTAGGGTTCGGTCAAGGTTGGTTGAGAGGTTTTGTCGAGATGCAAGTGTGAAGGAAGCTCGGCTGACCAGTGGTGTGAAGTTGGAAGCCACCCATGGATTCACTGGAGAGACTGTCTCGCACTGTATGGGTGGGCTAATTCTTGGTTATACCGTGCATTGCACACTGTCAATATCCCCTCCCTCCCCCCGACAGTATGTCAATAAACCTCTCGTTAAAAAGTTGTGCCTTTCACTGAACATTCCTATTCCTCGTTCCCTCCCAGACTAGCCCATCAAAGTTCCCATCGTACGCCAGAGGCCACGTTGTGTTGGTCAAGGTGTTGTTGGTCAAGACCGTGATCCTTGTCACGTCGGAGTTTCAGGCATCGACAGACCGAGAGTCGCAGAACAGAAAACAGGAGAAGTAGCTCATTGACTAGTTGAGGCTCTTTTATCGAGAACCTGACTCCCAGCGCTGCAACAGTCCAACATTCCATTCTTTGAAGGCCCTCTCCCTCTGTGGCAATAAGAGACTGCTCAACTTCAATTCCTCCTTTGCAGCCTCGATAGCAGCCAGGGGCAGAGTGATCTCTTGAACGTCAGAAGTCAGTGACTCTATCAGTTTATCTCCCTCCTCGGCCTCGATGGTTCTGTACAGAATCTTCATCGCGGTCCTACTCTCTGGGGTGGAGGATGTCGAATAGACGACATTTGGATTCAGAACCCATAAGTGGAGGTTCGTCCCGCCTGGACTATCACCGTCTCGCTTTGCCGAACCTAGTGTATGGGGTACAATGATGGACTTTGATGATCCAGATCTTGAGATGGTAGCCACAAGAGTCGCTGCCAGACACTCAGGACTGCTGGGGCCCGAAGTCGGCTCAACGGTCTCGCAAGAAACCTGCCACTTGAAGAGTGTAACAGACGACGCCTGGATGTTGAACAGACCAACTTCGGCTTCGCAGGCTTTGCAGAAAACATGGAGGAATTTTCTGGGTTCGGCATCGTCCAACGCCAAGGAAGTCATATCAAACCCGGCACCCACTGTAGAGGAAGAATACTACGAGGCGTAAGCATGTAGCCAGACAATCCGGTTACATCGAATACTATCTGCTGTGAATGTGCTTCCCCGAAATCCTCTATTGCCCATATATTTTGAGAAATTGGATGGAATGCGAGGAGCTGCGTCTTCAACGCCGCCTGAGGAACCCGTTCTGGTAGGAAGGTTTCCAACAAGCTGCCTGCCCATGAGGTTGGGAACGACTAGATGCACTATTCTCGGGGAGTTGTATCGATGGCCAAATCACTGAGAGGTTCAAACACCGACATGGTCATCTTCTTATCTCCCCGGATTGGAGAACAAACTGGGTGATGTACAAGGGCACGGAGCCAGCAAAGATGTCAGGCTGGGGGGCTGGGTACTTACTGCCAGACCTTTGCAATCAGATTCTGAGAACAGAAACGAGGTCAGATCGACGAAGCCAGTGCCTGGCTGAGCGGTTATAGCATTATTTGCACCGTATCCCTTGATCGTCAAGGATTCCGGATCATGGTGGTCGTGATCATGGGGTTTGTGGCAATGCCAAAACTCCATCATTTCAGCCCAGTTTTCACTCGGAAGATCTTTCCAGACTTTGATAGTGCTCTCTGCGACGAATTGGCTGCCACAGTTCCGACAGTCTATTCTTGAGCCAGGTCTGATGTCGGGGGACGTCCATGGCAGAGCCTGATTCTCCAGCAAGAAATGGCTAGACTTGGTCTCCGTTGGTGCCACGGGAAGCCTCCAAGATAGGTCTGTTTGTCCATTTTGAGGAACTGGGAGAAGAGGCGTCGCAGCGACCTGTGCTGGTAGGGAGACGGCCTCGGTGTGGCCTTGATGGACTATCCGCAGTTGGCGGCCATGCTGTGAGACTTCCGCGCGGGTTGACGCGTCAACAGGTGACGACAGGGACGCGGCGACGGAGACTTGTCTAATGTTGGAGAGAAGCTCGGCATAAATGAGCATCTTCTCTTGAGAGGTCATTCAGATCTTTGTACAAGTACGTAGGTTGGTTGATAGGGACGCAGTGAAGGGGGTTTGTGGAAAATGAGGCGAGAAGAAGAAGGGTGTCGCGATCATGAAGAGTGCGGCCTGAGGTTGTGAATAACCTGCGTGAGGAGTGGAGATTGATAATCATCAGTGCACGTGCCTGTCAACGGGAACGATACCCCAAGAGAAAAAAACCTGCCCCGCCATTTTCTTAGCGTGCCGTCCGCTGAGACCCCAACGGAACCGGCGCGGCCGATTACTTAATTTGGCCAGTCCTGTGAGACGTCATTGTGATTCTGCTTCCTCTTCTTTGCAGGATCTCCCCCTTCATTCCGCATCAATTCAATTCATCATCTTCGACAATGGCAGGCCTCTTATCGTATATCCCACTCGTAAACCGGATCGTGGGTCCGGCATCGAAGCCTCGCACAATTGATGTGCCCTCAGTTGAGATTCATCACATCGAAACTGATCCGGACAGACGGGCGAGATGTCTCAAGCATCTGTTGAAGGCGAACCATGCCAATTACTCCATCGTCTACCACAACCTCCAATACGACAATCACAACCCTCACATTCTCAGCTCTGCTTATCTCCTCGGTGCGACTGATGCTCAGCTTTACAATATCTACAACAAGCAAATTGTCGAGCTAGATCCATGGGAAGCTTCACCAGACGAGGTTGTTGAGGATGACTGGCAGGAGTTCTTCGGCGACAGAAGATATCAACGAGCCTACGTTGACTTCTTTGATGACCAGCTCGCCATGGAGTTTTCCTACAACTGGCGGTCAGAGGTTGACCACTACCTGTTCACTGGTGACGAGCCACTGTTCCATGGTCTTATTGGCGGCCGTATGAGTCTAGCTTCCTGAAGAGTCGTCAGCACATCTCACTAATCCTTGCTGCAGTTGGTCACCCTCTCATCCATCTGGGATACGCATACGAGATGGATTGCAAGGAGGTTGCCATGGAAGCCCTAGGGCTTGCGTGTGTGCAGTACAACTTCATGCACAAGTACCTCGACGACAAGTCCTACACTAGGAAAGCCCCTTTCACCTCGGGCTCCCCACTTCAGCTGCTCATCAAGATGGCCAAAGATGATCGATTCAAAGGTCTTCCAAAGGAGCCTAGCCTAGACGACCTCGAGGCCATCTTTGAGAAGCACGAGGACCTCATCCTGGAATACTGGAACGCCTGGGAAATCGACGACCCATTGAAGCAGTTCGAACTCTCTCAGGAAGCCGCAGTGGCGTTACTTGTCGCCACCGTTCGGCCAGGAACTCATGCTTTCAACTTCCTGCTTGTTCACCTCTTGACGACAAGCCACGCTGTCCGGATTCTACTCCCGCTCTTCCCAGAGAAGCACCACATCTCACTCGTCCGAGAATGGTGGCTTCTTGTTGTCGCCCTCTTCATCATCAAAGGGCGACCCATGCCTGATCCCGACAACGTGGAGCAAGACCTGAAGGGCAGAGGCTGGAAACATGTCGAGGATCGGGCACTGAACTCGGCCTGGTCTACCGACGCGCACTATGTCAAAGGTAACGTCACTCGATTCCAGCCATTACTGTTATTCATGTCTAACCCGTCCCTAGCTATTCGCGCCATGCGAGAAGCCTCGAATACATGGGGCGATGTTCACAACCGATATCTCAGCGCAGCACTGACCTTTGTGGATAATTTTGAGGGTTGGACTTTTTAACCTCTTGAGCTGAAGCTGATGACAGTATGAGTGCGGAATTGGAACGCAGACGATAATGGGACGATGCCATGGATGTAAATATGGATTGGAGAAACGGCGGAAATGATGGAACTTTGTATGAGAATGTACAAGTAACTTCCCTTGCGAATGGTGCAAGGCCCTTCACATATTTTTATTTTTTTTAAGGTAATTAAG
>JABFFI010001024.1:0-23040 GCA_013623725.1 Fusarium robinianum | reverse complement strand
CCCCCCCCCCCCCCCTCCCCCGTCGGGCCGGGGGCTTTGTCAAGCAAGCTCTGACTCTTATCCCCACGGATCCGCCTTCCCATTCCGCCATCCGTCCTCAGCCATTAAGCCATCCACGCCTTCCGTTTCTGCCCCCTCCCTTCTCCCCACATTACTCGCTGAGTCCCAACTTCCCACCGCTCATTCCGGACGCACCCCTCCACACCCCCCCAAGTCCTTAGGCTTAGCTCAGACTGCTGTCGGGAGTCCTCGCCGGGTTCCTCAGAAATCAGAAACCCAAGCAAGCAAGAGTCGAACAAAGCGCATCCCGACGCCCGACCTCACGGGCCCAGGACCCTTGCATTTTGGGAATTCTTCGCCGGGACCCTTGGCCCGTCCGCCCTTTTCCCACACCCACACCCCCATCCCTTTTCTTACACCACCCTTGCCTACACCCCCTTTCCATCCCATCCACCCATTCCCGTCAACTCGCACACCCCAGCTCCGGCTGCCTGTCCGGCTTGCTTCATTTATATCAACCCGCGTCCCCGGGTTTTGATTCTCAGGATCCATCTATCTATCTACTCCGTACTCTCCACCAAGACAACAACGATCAACATTATATCAAGCTCATCAACATCCACCCAGCCTACAGAGCCAGTCTATCTCAACCTCCATCGACCATCATCGCGATTCACCACTTACACCACCACCAACAACACAACCTTCACAATGTTCGGTTCATACGGCTCATACAGCTCCATGTGCGCCTACCAGGCATCAGCACCTCTGGATATCACCTCCCGAAGCCTCAGCGCTCACGACTCGACCTGCGCTTTCCCCTCGTGGCCTCGCCGGGACTCTCTCTCTGAGTCCGACCGCGAGGAGCGCCCGACCTCGTATCTCTCCGACGACGATCTCTTCCTCTCCGATCCCTTCGACGATGACGTCCGAAGCGTCTCCAGCGCCGGCAGCAACTCCCCCGGTGCCATCGCCTCGCCCCGCAACATGATGGCCCAGGCCGAGCTCGCCCGCATGGAACGTGAGCGCCAGGCCGCTCTCCAGAAGGAGTTCGTCCGCGCCGTCGTCAGCGAGAAGGAGCGTCGACGTGCCGCCGCACGAAAGCAGCGCCGTAGCAGTCCCAGCAAGAAGAGCACCCCCAAGCACAAGCTCAGCTCCATCGAGGAGGCTGCTGAGTAAAGTGTCTTCTTTTGCTCTTGATGACTGTTACGACATAATGATAGCGTGAGTATCCCTGGTTAGATCTCGTCTATGGAACAGTTGACTAACACTGAATCTGCAGGCTGCTTTCCCTTTGCATTACATGGCGATTATGATACCCGAGATACCCCAGGATACAACAATCAACGGTGCATGTGCACATCCTCGAGCTGCACATGCTAGATTTTTACCTACACTACACACTACCTACAATACCTACATTAAACGGCCTCCACGCATAATCGAAATGTGCCTTCAACGGACACCAGGACACAACACGTGAAGGAAGTAATCACCTTCGCACTCACACACTTTATTCAAAGCACCTTAATTTTTTTTTACCCTTTTTGGAACCGACATCCGACAACACCACTTCTACATCTATCGATGACGCCATGCGGATGGATGGCCAACGCGGACAGATGGCGAGGTTGCCCCAAGCTTCACTCACTCTCTCTCTCCATCCTCTCGCCACGTTTTTTTGCCTTGGGCTGCCATGGCCCTCGGTGTGGGGGTGGTCTGTTTTGAGGACCGAAGCGAAAAACAAACCCCCCTCCATGAGTCAGACTACTTTGTTGCCCACCATCATCTACTATCTACCTATCTCTCAACAAGGCGTGGAAGCATGGTTCCGATCGGTGCCGAGGGCCTCCCCGGGCGGGGGGATATAATAGGCATCGCTTCCATAACTGTGGGGCCTCGGCGAAGTCGGTCGTCTTCCGCAACAAGAAGCCGCTGGGGCTTCTTCCACCCCCTCCTTCCTCTTTCCTTCCCCGCACGCTGCCGACGCGGGACATCCTCGGACAACGGATACGTCTTCGGTCTGGGATGTGATGACGGAAGAGGGTTGTTGGTTATCTTGTTTTGATTCATAATCATTTCTTGTTTTTGTTTACATTTTGGTTATTGTCCATTCCCCCCTTGCGCATCGGCAGGGACCGGGAAGCATCGTCAGCGCTGGCAGTTTTTCCTTTCTCCTCTTTTGTCTCTTCGTCTCTTTTCTTCGTTTTCCTCTGGTCAAGGGCATCGGTATAGGGGACATCACGGGATCTCTCTCCCACACACACGGGAAAGGGAAATGGGTTTTTGGATACAAAGGGCTTGCATCAGCCGCCCATCACTGGGCCTTTACTTTTTGGGGCACATGCATTTGGGCACTGGAGCAAGATTTACGGGATTTTGGTTTTATTTGGCGATCATGGGCACACTTGGTAGATACCTTAGGATAGCTTCTTCGTTTCGGATGCCGATGGCTATTGGCCTCTTTTGAGATACCCCCTCGCAGCGGATTTTAGGTAGCAAACATTTGATGATTCAAATCAACACACACTTGTTCCCCCCCTCAATAACTGGTGAATCGATGCACATGATTGAAGTATGTGACTGTGACTCGACTCACCCTGCTTGGACTTGTCTCAGTCAGTCAGCCTTGTCGCTTGTGACAATGGTCTAGTGACGGACGGACGCCGTTAACCTTTTTTCCCTTCTCAATCCCAGATCTCAGCTCGTCCTTGACAGCCCTTGGGAACTCTCTCTCAGCTGCCTACGACCATCCACAATCCTCCAAGGCCCTCCATCAGTCGTTCACAGCCCTTCACAGCCCTACACACGCGCGCGCGGCCCCTCCCCCATCCCCCTCTTGGCGACGGGCTATGGCAACTTACCCGCCTCCAACTTCTTATTGTTCACCAACTCGAGTCCTGAATTGTTTGGGCGGATGACTGTCGCGGCGGCACGTGTTGTCCACCCACCCACGAACACGCACACAGACACAGTCAGTCACAGTCACAGTCACAGTCACAGTCACAGACATAGACACAGACACCAACAAAGTCCTTCCGTCCTATTGAGTGAGAAAGGACGAAAAAGTATGTGGTAGGGAAAGAGAGGGCTTGCGCGGGAGGGGGGTCTAACAATAGAAGTTTAACGCTCGCGCGTGCGGCGGTTGGAGGAGGAGGAGGAGGGAGGGGGAGGACTAGTGACGTCTGATCCCGTGCCGTGCCGTGTGCGTCACATGGAGGAGGAGGAGGAGAGAGAGGACGGTTTGATGGGGGATTTTGATATGTGTACGCCTGGTATTGTTGGTTTGTTCTTGTGATTTAGAGGAGGCAGAGGAAGTAGAGGGATGGATGGGCTGGTTTAGAAAAAAAAGAGGCGGCGTTGTTTGTTTTCGTTCTTGTTATTGTTTTGCATCTTGCCTTTGAGCTCGTCGTATTATACGAGGGAGGTAAATGTGGATAACGGACGGGAGTGGCTTGGTAGATAAGAGACGATCATAGGTAGATTGGTCCTGTCGTATTCTTGGACGAGAGGTATGCAAGTGCTGGATTGTGGCATTGTTTTTGACTTGGGTTTATTGTTGCCGCCACGGCAGGTCTGAAGGAGGGATGGGAGGGGGTGAGGTATGTGAAACTACGAGGAGTTGCATGTATGTGTGTGTCTGTGTATACGTGTGCTATCCTATGAAAGAAAGGCTCTTTGTTGGTTTGAGATGTAGGCGCTCGGGGCTCTTGAAATGAGGCGTTGGGGGGGAGGGGGTGAATGGTACCGAGGGAATGGATAATAGATCTGGTTGTGGGTTGTGAGGAAACTCTCGTTTTGCAACAGCATTGACTCTGGGGGGGGGGGGAAGAGGAAGGTTTGTGAGAAGTGATGAGGGTAGGTGATAGGAGTTACTGAAGTTGGCGAAGTAGGTCCGGGCGCATCACAATGTGTCTTGAGAGCCATAAGTTTATAATCATTAGAGTTGAGAGTGCTCACCATCACGAAGCCCCTTCCCCTTCCTCTGTCACATCTGAGGCGATACTGGAGGGAGTAAAGGAGTTGCGAGTGGTCTTGGCATGGGCAAGATGGCACGCCATAGTTGATGTGCGGGCGTCAACTCGGCTTCTCAATCTTTTGAGAAACTTGGCGTTGCGGGTATCAGGATGAATTTGGCTCAGTTACGTTTATCGACTGTTGGAAATGGGAATGATTGATGAGGTAGCTGCTGCACTTGGAGAGGGGACGGGTTCTGTTGTCTGAGCGTGGGAGTTTATGGGATCTGTGAGTAGGACTTACACATCCTGGACGCTTCGTAGGATATGCATGAAAGGCTGTAGGTTGTGGTTGGTCTCGAACCTCAAGTACATGAACACCATGATACCCAAAACCTGCTAGGGAGAAGTGCTTCTAGGGCGCAACACTGTTCAACGAGGGACGAGCATGTGGGACTGAAATGGTTGAGTTCAGTTGTCGTATTTGTTTGATGTGACAAATGTAAGTGAATTGGGTCTTAGTTGGCAAAGGGAGAATGATAGCGCCGAGTTGTCAAGCAATATGGCTTGGTTAAGTTGCAAAGGGAACCAGGTTATTGTTGGCGTTCGTTGAGACATTGATCTGCTTTAAGTCCTTCCTCTAAAGGACCAAATAGTTTCGACAAGAAAGCTTTCCACATTCACCCTCCCATTATCGTCTCTGATCCAGTTCATCTCAACCTAGCCTTCAAGTGGTTATCAAAGGCCTCAGAGGGATCGAGCCTAGATATCGGTCCTCCGCTTCTTGAGACTGAAATAGTATCTACTTCTCGGTCCTCTAGAGCCCTACATCGAAATCAAAAGTTGCGTAAGAACAAGTCTACAGATGCATCTCTTACTTTGGCCATCAAGATAGCGTTGAGTATGCATGGTCCATTATAGCTCAAGTATCCTTCATTAGGAATTGAGCCCATCTTGGCTGTCAATGAACAAAGAGAGCTGAATGAATTCCCTTTTAGGGGCGTTGGCGAAGGTCAGTCCTTGCAGGACCTGATGTTATGATGTAGGAATCTGGTAGGAAGCACGAGCTGCCTTCTTACATGCACAGTGAATTTGGAGGTCATCCGCTACAAGATGCTCAGTTGGAACAAGCCAACTACTAACGGCAGGGCCTTCCACGATGTTCTCAAACAGACGCCTACCTACGTCTAGTTAGAAAATGGACTGTTACTGCCAAGGTGCCTTGACCAACGACATTGTTGGTATGGACTTCGAAGTGGTGGTAGGATCTATTCAATGGGAACTCAATCTGGCGGGCTATCCCCTAAGAGCAAGTTGTCCAAGTGAATTGGCAATTTCAACTTCCAAGGAGTAGAGAGATGTAAATCACGGCGAGGCCACTGAATTGTTGACTTGAGGTTCACTTCTCGGATACTGGCAGGTAAGATGTTGGTTGTTCTCAGGTGAAGCACTGTTCAAACAGGGTAGAGATGCTGATTTCTTTCTAGCTCCCCCCCCATTGACCATGTTGACAAGCGGCAACTCAAGAGTCCGGGAACACATACCGGCAATAGTAAACACTGCTTCGCTCCCCCTCTTCACATCCTTTTACGCTTAGCAGCCATACAATGGAGTCGAAGGCTCCCTAGCTGGAGATGGATCAAACTCGCCAAGCTCATGAGTTGGCGACAGAGGGAATCGACACCGTCAGCCATGAACTTCCACAGCAATTGCATTCGACTTTGGTGACCGAGTCAATTAGGCCTAAGAATTGGTGACTCCATCGTGGTTATAAACTGCCGGGTAAGCCGCCGCAGAAGTGGTCGGCATAGCGAGCAGCACTCTTTGAAGCTGTCGAAGATCGGACCGTTGGCCTATCGACCGAAGCTGCCGGTCCTTACCCATGGAAGGAAAATGGGCGACTCTCACAAACCAACTATCGCCTGTCCCACAGCACGTTGTCACGCTCCCCCTCTTCCGGAACACTCTCTTCGAGTCTTATCTCCCCTAACTTTGCAACCGTCGACGCACCACACCATTCTAACCCCAAGAAAGCGTCGAAACCACCGCTCGGCACTATCACCCCTAGCCTTTCGACGCGGCTCCATATTGTATCAATGCCAATATGTAGTAAAATCGCCCACCGCCTTTCCCGCCTTCTAGCTAGAACATCATGTGAAGTCGGTAGTTGTTAATGAATCGGCCCTATCGCCTCCTCGTGATGGCAACCCACGCTATCAAGCAAAGCCCCCTCTTTTACCTTGGCAATGAGAAAGAAACCAGAAACGGAGCTATCAAGCCCATGCTTGGGCTCCCGCTGGGGATCGACGGCACCAAGTCTAGAGACTCTTTGAGAGAGGCGACTCGGGATGTTTTTGGATTCTATTCTAGTTTGTCTCCATGTACGGAACGCGGCAGCTAACTTCGACTGTATCGTATTTATAACGTGATCAACAATCCCCATGAACGATTGCGGTCAGGGAAGTTGCCCCTTATGGACAACACCTGGACCCTCCGCTGTCGATCACTGCAACCGTCAGCGACTAATGACCAACGGGGCGCCAAAGATGCCTGGTAGAGCGTCCAAGTTCACATGACTTTTTCGTAGTACGAAATGCAAGGATGGATGACTGGAACGACGTTGATCAAGGACATGGCAAAGAGCTGGAATCACGTTTGCCATGTGTTGCAATGGGGAAGCCTGCCTTTCTCTCCTTTCTTTTTATCGTAAAATACCATAAACAAGATAGAATTCTAGATCTACGCTTCTGGAATTTGTATTATTATCCTACAGTTTACTTATACTTGTCTGGCAAAACTACTGTTGTGCTTTGATGTTGCGTTTTGAAAGTGATTTATTCGATATGTACTTGGAACGTGTCATTCTACCCATAGTGAGAGCTATGAAACCAATATGGCAAGCCAATAATCAAGGCGCTCTTCAAATCGTGACATAAAACAGGCCAACTGCTGGCCCTGGATCAAGAAGAGATACCGAGACATTGTGCTTGCCCAAGGCCCAAACCTCCCGCTCATTAGTCTCGGCAGTGCACTCGTCAATTTCATGAAACCCCGTTGCCAATTTCTGATTGCAGTCAAGTGAAAGGTAATTTTTTTTTTAGTCAGATACAACAACAAGCAGCCTCATAGATACAAGTCAACCGCATCGAGTTCATAAGTGTTGATGGTCGAGGCGGTGTTGAAGCTGGTCACAGGCTCGCGAGGATCGCCGTGAAGATATCGCTGCCATTGTTGAGACAGCAATAATCAAAGAGGAAAAAAGATGAAATGGGCAAAAATAATACCCAAGAACCGTAGTGGGAGATATTTAAAGAAAGAAAACAAACCATAGGGTATACATGACTACTTCCTGATGACTTTCGAACCCGCCCCCTAGATTCCAAAAACACCAAAAAAAAGCGAAGAACCCTCTCGTGGTCATTGGCGACATAAGTCGGCTCGCACATCCCGTTCCACTAAGAGACCGGGGGAGGGCAGGTTCAAGTTACAGTTCCTACTTCGCTGAGGGAAAGTTGTCTTTGTTGAGTTTATAAGAGGTGGTTGTTTGCTTGCGGCGGTGGTCAAGGCGTCCGCGAGGACGTGCCTCAGAGAACCAACAAGCCGAGTCTCTCAGAGTTCGGCTCAGGAGTTGTTCCGAAGATGGTGGGAGTTGCTCAGAGGCGAGGCGGAGGCGTGCAAGCCACGCGTGCCAAGTTTGTCCATGGCAGGCAGAGAAGACTAGAAAGAGCTGTTAGTGTGTCTCAGCCTAGGACAAGTGCTTCGAGTTGGAGAGGAGTGCGTTGATATCAGTCAAGTGGTTTGCTTACGCTGCCACATGGCACTCTGCATTGGCTTCCTTCGTTTGCAAGCTTGTGGCTGAACTTGTTATCGCTGCTCATGTCCAAGTCGACGCCAAGCCAGGTAGGTCGACAAGGTACCTAGATCAGATTGACTGAACCTTGGTGATGATATTCTTGTCGATCATATGCCGTTGACCGACACAGCCTGACGTTGAAGCATGGGATTGAGACCTATTCAAGTCCCCATGCTGCCAAAATGCTTACTCTTTCCCATGTCAGCCATTGAGGGGGACCGATGCTGCTCCATAATCCGACCTCGACCATTGAGAAGCAGTGCTTCACCTGTACCATGATGAGACAGCAGCAATATTGCATTTGACTTCCAGCCTGTGAATTGCGCCCGTTCTCAAAAGCCAACTCATGCACACCATCTTCTCTCCCGTCCCGTCAATCGAGGTTCTTGTTCACGCACTGGCGTCTGCATTCCGTTTCATGCACGGCGTGCAATCCCCCCGCGGGCGCGGCTCGCTTCCCATTGGAGGGCCTGAAAGTGCAACTCAGATCCGAGCGGGATGTCGTCCGATTACTCTACCTAGATCGATGTTGGTGTTGAGTTGTTATTGTTCGAGGACAATGAGGGGTTGGCCGTCGAGCGGTTGGTTGGTTGGTTGGCTTGCTTCCAAGACCTTCGGGTCAAGAATGGACATTTACACCAATCACCTCGAATGGGAACAAGGGGCGGCAGAGTTCGACAGAGATTGCGGGGAAGTACTGGCATCCACGAGGTGGTGACGGACGCATCAATGCGTTCTTTACTGATCTGATGGTGTGCTGTGCCGGGGTCGTAAAGGTTTTCCTGGTCAAAAGGTAACTAATTCCTCAAAGCTGTGACTGAAATGTGATGGAGTGGTTGAGTCCTCCTCCTCACCGATGGGTGACGACAAGGGTTGGACGCCGACGGAATTGTTGAGAGGGATGTTGATGTCCAAACTGGACAAGGCTGGATTACAGTACGCGAGTGCGTAGGTGTCGGAGAAAGAACCCTTGTCCACACTAGAACGGATGCTGAAATGTGGACGTTGATCATGGCTGGCAGTCACCTCTTGGCCCCGCCACCGCAACGGGCGAAAAGTGATCGGCAACAGGTCACAACCAACAACCCATGTGCTATGGCTGTGACGGTTTCGGAGGCGTCGAGGTCACAGCTCCACCATCTTCGTGCCTGGATCACGGCGCTGTTGTCCGGACCTTGGACCAGGAACGAGTCGGAAAAAAACGCCCCTACTTCGGCCAGTTAGTTGCCTCCGCTGGCATACTCAGAATGAGGCGATGGGTGTTCCAGATTTGAGCATTGACTCGATTGCTTGTAAGCCTCGTCGACTCAGGGACCATTGCCATGACCTGCATGAGACATTTCCCCGGCCTCAATCACGCACATGCCACGGAGGAAACAGCGCCGCGTTGAGGGACTGAGCCAACAGAGATGAGTGAAGTTGGACCCCGGCTACTGGTGCCGAACTCGTCACATCAGCTGAAGCCTTGGCTTACTGCCCCATGTGCTTCAGCTCACGAGTCTCAACAAGTTGCCCGTGGTCGATCCGCAGGAGCAGGAGGGCCAATTCAAGCGGGCTGAAGATGGGGGCGAGGCCATGGAACAGATGCAAGTTGGGTCAAGAAGTTGTCAAGATGGGACTGCGGTTTGAAACAAGCAGATACATACCTCATGTTGAGCACGGTCGCGACAATTGGGGGACGAGACTTGGCGAAACGAGATTGAGTTCCAAGCAATAGTATTCTAGAAGCCTGTAAATCAAGTTAGTCGGACCATTCATCGATGGGGATGAGGTTCAAGATGTGAGACCTTCTGAGGTAGGTACTCCTAGGCGAGAGGCGCATGAGGCCAGGACCGGTCTGTTTAGGAACAGACCATTCGGAGTTGGTCTCCGCACCTTCATCGTGGGTGGCCTCGTTCGGTCTGCTTCACGGGACCTAAGAACCTTTCAATGCTCAGGGCTGGAAATGTGATGCGCGCCTGGCGCAGCCAAATTGAAAATGCGCTCCACCTGGGATGCCATCGAGTGCTATCCGTCAGCCTGGCCGCGGCTTGGGCCGCAGCCACGGTCTCCTCCTTCAGGTACTGATAATGCTTCGAGGTAGTCCCATTGGTGCGGACCCAGGGCGCATCCGGATAGTCCGCGGTCGATGTCGCCAACCATGATTCACCGGGTCGGCCCTGTAACGGCCAACGGTACGCATGATGTGATCAGGACATGAGCGGCGACTCCCTCCTCTACAGTGTCCTCAGAGGGGCCACAGAGTGACGGTGGACTTCCAGTTGGTGACAGTAATACCCGAAGGATCAGTGCGGGTGGGACAGCAGGTACGAGACGCAAGCGCGAGGCATGGAAGAACCGAATGAGGGTGGTTGGGCATTTTCCAGATCAAGCATCTGTAGCCAGCCGCGTCTTATGAGCACAAGGACACATCCACTCCGCTCAGAGAGCTAGTCCGTGTGACGCTGAGTACCTAGGTCGGCAGTAAACACCTGGAAGACTTGAGACCGGGGCCGTGGGGTATGCCATGTAAGGCCAGGCCGTTGAAGTACAGGGTCGCAGCGTGACGAGTTCTCGTGAGCAAGATTGAGCCAGGATTTCCGGGGTTCCCGAGATTTGCATAATTCTCGTCGATGCGTTTCAAAGACCGCAGAAGAGAGGCACGCACCATGTGTTAACTGTTAAGTGCGTGCAGTTATGGGGGTGCTGCAGACGAGTCCACTTATATCTGCACTCCGGAGAGTGTTCTTGGGTCCTTCAGTGGGAGGGAGTGAGGAGGACTGCGCAGTCTGCCCAAGTCTTGGTCATGATATGACCCGTCTCCGAGTCGAGTCGAGTCGAGTCGAGTCAACGTCGAGAGATGGCGGACGAAGGATCGAGTTCTATGTACGCAGCATGTCCAGAGGCACTCAACACGGCAAGACAGCGCGGCGATCGAGATGCTCAGCCTTCAGGGATCTAGCCCTGACCAGAGGTTGACGCCACGAAATCCAGAGCACACCGACTCGGAGGCGAACGTCACCTCAGCGACAAGGTAAGCGCGGGCCCAAGAACAGTGAGGCGAGAGTGTCACGGAACCAGAAGCGCGGTGACTGGTGTGCTCGACGCCCCCCCCTCCCCCAAAGCCGCCTGTGGAGGCGACGATGTAGCCGAGCGGTTGATGGAAGAAGCGCTTGTTGGATCGAGACGCGGAGATAAAGTGACGGCCGAGCACAAAACATCCAGGAATATGACAGGGAACTTGCTTGTTGGCGGCTGAATGCTAAGCTTGGATGTGCAAGCCATTTTGCCTCTCCTGGCCACCCGCTTCTGAGACAGGCATTGGTACGAGTGCGTCCATCCGTGGCGTAGGCACACATATCCGACACTGGGGATTCAAGTGGCGGGCAGACCTGGTAAAGAGGGAGTGGCTTGCTGATGGTGTTGCTGTTGAAACGACCGGCCCCTTGAGCTGCTGTGTCTCGGGCCCGGAGTCTCGGGGGGAGGCGTTGTGAAGAAGAGCCATGAGAGGTTTCGAGTGGAGCCTTTTACTTCTGGACGGGACAACATCGTCGATCTCTGTGTGTAGGTAGTACGGACTGTAGCCGGGAATCTGTCCCGGCCATGCCCTCCCTCCCTAGCTGTCCATCCCAACGTCAGCCCTTGATCCATGCCATATGGCAGGCAAAGAGGGAGGTTAAAGGAAAAAGGAATGTGTCGAGGTAGGTTGGAGGGCCGGCAATGAGAAATTGGTGATGTGACGTGGTGTACATACCAAGTAGTGTACGGATACTACTAGGTACCTATGTAGACGCGACCTGAGTTGTCATGATGCTTAAAAGATGAGATATAAGAGGTGTGTGGGAGTAGCACAAAGAACGAGCCAGGGCTGAAGCTACCAACCTGGTCAAAAAGCAACCATCGATCGTGTATGCGGGATGAGGCAAGAGAAGTTGGGTGGGAAGGAAAGATCCACAGCCAAATATGGAGAGGAAGGAGCAAGGGACAACATTTGCTCAATTGGCCAGTTAGCTTGGGCTGAGATGGTTGTTCCTGCTGTTGTTGTCCTGTAACTCCGCACTTGCCGTGCATTCCATCCATTGACAGACCGACGTTTTGCGTGGTGCCTTCCAACTTGGTTTTGATATCTAATAATAGAACAGATAAAATACCCTGAATGATATAAAATCTTGGCCCCAAATAAATTATACTTAGGTACAGATAGGTATTTGACTGGTTCTAGGCCTGTTGAGAAGCGAGTGTAGCGCATTGAAGTTCAGTCTGTGTCTTCCTTCGCAAACCACAAAGATATTCGCCCAGGTGGTCTCGACTTTCAAACAACCTTCAAACTGTGGGGGTGATAAACGCGGAAGCAGGCAATACCTGGGTAGGAAGGCGGTGATGAGGAAAGTAAGTATCCCCCCGTACGGGCGTCTTGTAATCAATGCCTGGATGCCTCGGGCTTGAGAACAGTGGACCAAGATCTCAGTGGAAATGACCTTGAATGATGAAAGACATACAAGTGATCAAATCAGAGACATCGAATGATGGTGTAAGTCTCATTTCCTTCGTGATGTGATGGATTTTTCTCCATTGTGAATCATCGTCTCCTGTTCCGTCCCCATCACTAGCAAAACACTCACTTTCAATTGACCTGAGGTTGGATCCAGATGGACGTCTTGATGCGAATCGTGGGCAAGGGTGGCATGGACAGCGCCTTCCGTTAGCTTAGTGGGCGGGGTTCCCTCGCTAGCGGCCGGGAAGGAAAGGGTGAAGGGCGATTAGATCCCTGTTGGGGAAGGTGATCGGCCCGCCTATTGGCCCGTCCCGGAAGAGAGCTTGCAGCTAGTGCAGCCAATGGAGAGCCTCAACGCACATGCAGCACATCCGGAACACACCTGGGCGCTTCTACGACGACGTCGATTGAACGTTGCCGGGATGGCGTGCCCCGCCCCCGTGCCGGCCCCTGTCCCAACCACATGCTTTCCAGTCGGTGTCCTCTTTTTTTTTTTTTCTTGCACCTCACTCACTACCTTACGCACTACGTACTCACTGACCGTTGTTGTCAACCACCTCCTCCTCTGGAGTCTTCGACGAGTCACCGGCAAAAGAGGCGGACTGCGCCGCGTACACGAGAATGGAAGGAATCTGCTCCGTAGGCGATTCTCCGCCTCCAGGATTGGGGGGTTAGGGGGATGTCGTGTCAAGCTAACGGACCGCCAGCGGGTAATTGCATGCCCTACAATGTTGCGGTCACCACTGCACGCTCTCCCCCCCAATGCTACCAGAGATGATGATGCTGTGTGCACTGCACAGCGAAAGCCGTACACCAACACACAAGAAGCGCTGCAAGGTACCGACCAGTCCCCTCCCGAAGCGCTCTCTCACAGGAACTGGATCTTGCCTGTGGTGTTGCCCGTCGTGCTGCGACGCCCGTCGCAACGTCGTGCGTGCGTGCGCTACCCTCTCTGCTCTGCTGTGCTGTCCAAGAGCCACTGGTTGCTTGTCGTACCAGAGGTGACCCCGCATACCTACTACCTACCTCTCTGCCCATCTCCCGACTAAAAGAGGGGCAGCGAGGACCGCAGGGTAGCTGTTCAAGGCATGAATCAACGCATGGCCGAGATGAATTAGGATCAGACGACGGCGGACGGATCACGGCGACCAGAGGAGGACGTGTCGATGACTGGGTGTTGAGGTTGAGGCGGTGATATCCGGGGCCAATTCACCCGTCCAGACGTGGAGGACCACCAGGCACAATGGATTGTTTGATAGGCCGAGTCCTCCGAGGCTCAAGAAGAGAACGGACGGATCATGGAGATTCGCCAGGGGGTGCTCCATCGCGCGAGCCACCCATTTCGACGAGTCCATTCAACGAGTCCACGACCGGGTCAACCCAAAAGGCACGCGGGCAACCCACGAGGCTAAATATGGCAGGGGGGCATTGCTCGCTAGACGATTGAGCCGTTGTTACTCGTTGCTTGTTTCTCGCCTCTCGTCTGCCATGGCGAGGTCCACAATCCGGGCTCAGGACCGCACCGCCCGTCATAGCCAGCCCGAGCGAGCCCCGCTACCGTCCTCGATGCGCCCATTCACGTCGAGGTAAACCCGCACTCGCTCGCGCTCAAGTTTTGCACCATTCCGAACGTTCTTGCTGCGACATCCTATTGCATGCACCGCGAGAGAGCGAGAGAGTGTCGATGGATCGGCGACATTGGGGACGCCTGAGGATGGGAGGGGGTCCCTTGGTGCTATGCAGCTCTGACTGGCCAACTTGGTCAACCAAGAGATGCACGCTCATGACCCATTCCCTTCAGACGCCTCCAATCCCCAGCCGCCATCCGCCGTCGGCCATCCTTCGCAAGCAGGTCGGACTAGTGCCAGAGCTCCCAGCACCACATCGCCGTCGGACCCCTGGTGCCATGGTGCCCATGAGCCGGTCCGCCTCCGCTGATCCATGGAACCCAACGTTCGCAGGGCTCTAATTTTATATGGCATTTCCTCTGGCATCCACTGACAGTCCTAGACGCCACCCCGTAGGCGCCATCTGTGACTCTGGTCGCTCTTGTCGCTCTGGTCCCTCAGTTTCATGGGCCATTACCCATGATGGATGGTCCATCACACATAGCACACGCAGCAAGGGCATCCACATTTTCCTCGTTCTCTCTCACACCCTGGGCGGTTCTGCGTCTTTCTCAAAACCAAACCAACCTGCTCTTTTTTTACTCACCATTTCCCTCTTGGGTCTTGTCTCCTGTTCTTCCTTTCCCGCCTTGTCCCGCCGTCCCTGGTCTTTTCTCTGTCGCCTCGTCGCCTTGTCACATCGTCACATCTTCAGCTCCAACAACATCTCCACTACGTTCAACAATCCCAGCCTCCAAGCTTCGTTGAGGGACTCAAAGGTACAGACTAGTTCTCGCTTTTCTCCTTCTCTCCCTCTCTCGTGTGTTCTCCAAGCTCGCAGCCATATCGCACTCCTTGCCCAGAACTCGCCATCCACACAGTCTTATCGTTCAACTCGGCGTTATACACACTCCGCTACCTACTTGCATCCGCTCCTCTTGTGTACTCCCTAGACCCCTAGCCATCAACTCGCCTGCCATTGCCGAGTCTTCACACACGCGCACACAAAACTCCAGACCCTCGAGGTTCCATCCATCATCGATCCAAGCTACTCCTGCAAGTCAAGCGCCGGGTCACACCCCTCTCCCATCTCCATCCACTCGCCAACTCTTACACCTTGCCCACTTCACCCACTCAACCCCATTCGGCTGTCGTCCGACCCCGGGCAATCACAACCAAGCAAGGTAGGTAGGCGGTTGCGTCCTTGTCGCTGTATTGCGCCTATAGCGTCTCAAGAGTCTTTCCCTGGCGGTTCCCTGGGCAAGCAAAACCACCGTCGTACCCGGCTTCGTTGCTCTCACATTCTCCCTCTCCACGCTCCGTCGCGTCTTCTTTCTCCTCCCCTTCCCTCCACCGTCTTCTCTTTTTTTCCTTCCTCAAGGCTCTTCTTCTTGACCAGCCTCTCACCGCATTCCAGAACTCCTCTCCCCCACGTTGCGACCGAGACATACAGCTCGCCGAGTCCCGCTCATTGTCCAACCTTGCCTTCCCCGCCGCTACCCGGTTCGCGGTCTTGCTTCTCGTGACGGAAGAAAAGAAGGAGAAAGAGTAGCGCGACCCGACGGTTCGGTCAACTGAGACGCCCAGCGAGAATCATTGTCCGGGTGCGGGCAGCAGGGCATTCCGAGTGATGTTCAACAGCTTCAGCGTGTAGCTTTCCGCCTGTTTCTGCGACACCGAGAGAAAAGCGAGAGAACCCCCGCCAGAGGGGGACGTCCCTCGCCGACACCGCATTAGAACTGTACGTGCACCGTCGCACACGTCTCGAATAGGCCCTTGCAGACCTTCTCCGAACAGTCGCCGCCTCTGCTGCCGACCGGCTCGCTAATCAGAAGTCTGTGGGTGCAGATCAAGCTTCGAAAAACGATATCAGACACAACCCGTCCACAATGTCTGCCCTGTCCCGCAACCGTGCGGTCTCCATGGGTGCCAACGAGAGGCCCCCGAGAAATACGCAGACTCCGGCCCAGGAGTACACCACGATGCCCTCAGTTAAGAAGCTCCGGTACTTCGAGCCCTGCGCTGCCACTGGGTCCATGTTCCTTTACGCCCAGGGCTCGTCCATCGTTTGCTGCCATCATGACACCCTTACCATTGAACGGAGGTTTTCCAGACATACCGATGAGGTGCAATTGCTTTCTGTCGACAACCAGAGCGAAGGAGGTGCCGGTCGCTTGGTTGTGAGCAACGACGCCGGGCAAATGACACTTATCTGGGACTTGATGACAGGCGATGTGCTCAGTCGCTTTTCTTCATACGATCAAATGACCGTGGTGGCCTGGATGAAGAACGGAAATGTGGCATTTGGTATGTTGGCGTCTGGAGTCTAGGTTGGGACGGGAACGTTGGCTGACAAGACGCAGGAAACTCCCAGGGACACATTACTCTCTTTGAGCCCGAAACGAGCGAGCACATCCCGGCAAGGACCATCGACCACATCGCAGTTACGGCGTTGGCTCCTTCATCTGACTGCCGCACATTTGCAATTGGGTCAGTTCAGCGAGATTCACGCGCAGCGTCCAAAGCGTCCCAGCTAACACCTCTCTAGTTACCAGAATGGCTCTCTACTTGTCGCAACTTTGCAGCCTCGCTTCACCATCCTGCACAATCTCACTACATCGAGGGGACCATCGCCCATCGTCACCCTGGCGTGGCATGCCTCGTCCTCGAAGCAAAAGTCTGACATGCTCGCAATGCAGACTCACGACGGAGACCTCCGGGTCTGGAGCGTTGCCAAGTCGTATAGACCGGACGATCCTGCAAAGATCGTTCGGAACTTGCGAAAGTCGGAAAACTTCCTCAACGGTCCCAACTGGATGGGTTGGTCCAAGAACGGCCGCATAATCCAATTCTCTGACTCGTAAGTTCAAGATTCGCCACCATGCGTGGGATAACTACCCCCTAGTCTACGCGCGCGCTTAACTGCATGATACCCCTATCTACTAACACACCAACCACAGTCAAACACTATCATGGGATGTCAGGACCAAGCACGTCACTAGTGATACTATCCCTACGCTGGAGCATGTCCGCGGTCTCGCCGTTTACGGCCCTGGAGCCACGTTGTTCACTCTTGGGCCCAACAACACGGTGCAGCAGTTCGACCTCAACTCCCCCTCCATCATGGTCGCCAACGTGCAGCACCCTGCTAACCATCTCCCCCCTTCTCCGCCAGTATCTGAGGAGACTGCCGATCGGTCGGCCAAGTCGGCCACAACCATCAACACCTCCGAGTCGGAGTCAAGTTCCATCCCCTTGGACATGGGCGTTTCAGAGAGCGACGAGGATCATCTGTCGCCATTCGCTCGTTTGGCTAGGAACCAGGGCCAGGACTCGGGTAACGAGCCCTATGAGTCGGCGAGCCCTGTCTCGAGCCGAAGCGGTCTATCATCCTTTTCCAAGTCTTCAACTGGATCTCAGACCCCAGGCCGTTACCCTGGCTCGATGAGGTCAAGGGGTTTGACCGAGAACACCTACATCTCTGCTGGGTCTTCACTCAAGTCGTCGACGGTCGGCAGGAAGGACCTGGACACCTACTCCATGGGTTACTCGCTGCCAACTACGAGCGCTCCTTCTATGCACTCCAACCGCTCCCGACGGAAGCCATCCCGCTTGCGCCATGAAGTTCCCCGGAGCCCCGATGACAACAAGGTCCATGATTTGTTCAAGTATACCCGATCTCGTTTGAGCGACATTCCCTACAAGCATCCCATGAGTGCCAACAACGCCCGCCTCACCAACGATGACCTCCGTCGGCAGATGCTCAGCACCATCTTCGGATGGAACAAGGAGATCGAGGACCTCATCAGGGATGAGATGACCCGACACCCTCAGGGGTCTGCTAGCCGCATCCTGTTGGCCAAGTGGCTGGGCGACATCAACGCCGATGTCATGGCCGCCAGCTCTGAGGACATGACGTCGTCAGACTGGATGCTGCTGGCCTTGAGCGGCATTGGTGGTCATGCATCTCAGCACAAGCTGGGACGCGCTTACGTCCAGCGTCTCCTCGAGAGTGGTGACGTTCACGCTGCGGTCACCATCATGCTCGGCATGGGTGACCACACCGATGCTATTGAGATTTACATTTCCCACAGGCGCTACATGGAGGCTCTCATCTTGACGTGTCTGACTTTCCCTGCCGTCTGGGAGCGCCAGGCTGCCATTATCAGGAAATGGGGAGAGTGGGCTGTCCAGCATGGTCAACAACAGCTGGCTATCCGCTGCTTCGCATGCACCGATAAGGAGTCCACGGAGCCATGGACGTCGCCCTCTGCCGTCCAGCTCAACTTCCAGAGCATGACCCCTAGCATCCCGGAAGTCCTCAGCCCCCCTCTATCTCCTCCTGGAATTCAGCGCGGGCCTCAGCGCAGCATCGTCAAGACTTCGGCGCTGAAGCTGATTACTTCGTTTGGTGACCCGTCTCAGAAGTCCAAGTTCTTCGCTAGTGACGACGGACAGACCCCCATCGCTGCTGGCACTACACCTATTGCCGACACTGCCTTGTCTCCGGTGCTTTCCAACCAAGAGGCCGCTACTGCCTTCCTGCGTCCGTCTAGCAACAGCAGATTCAACACGCCAACTTCTGCCCGGCCACGGGGTCGTTTGCCCTCTATCGGCGAGGTTCCTTCGGACCTCAGCCGTGACACGCTCAAGTCCGCGGGACTTTCTGCTGTCCCGATGGCTTTTGAAGGCCGAACACGTCACGTCCGGGCGGCATCTGATCAGGAGAACTTGGCTGCCGGTATCGCGCTTCAGCGTGCCGCCACTGCCAGCCCGATGATGATGCGAGAGAGGGCACAGCGCGTTGTGCGACCCCCAGAGGAACGACCTCCCTCGCCTGACAAGAACATCTTTTTCAAGATGCAGCAGGCTCAGAGGGACCGCCGCAACGGCTCACGAGACCGCATCCCGCTTGGCGTGAACCTCCAGCTCCATAGCTTTGAACAGCAGTCAGGACCCAACGATCCAACCTCTCCCGAGCAATCCGTCACTTCGTCGACGCGATTCCACTGGCCATCCAGACGCCGAGGTCCCGGGTCGGTGGCCAGCTCCGTCACTTCCGCCTCAAGCGCTGGACGGAGCCTGCGCCAGCAAGCTGTCAGGACTCGTGATGACTACATTCACAGCCTGGACGCCGCCCAGCACTACTCAAAGAGGCAGCGAAGCCGACATGCCAGCAAGGAGAGGACTCGAGATTCGTCCCGTGGTCGCCATCGCAGCCGCGAACGGTCTATGCGATCTCGTGAAACTTCCGAGGAACGCGGCCGTGCCAACGTTCGTGCCTGGCCCAAGGCTAAGAGGTCGCCGACCTCACCGATCCCCATGTCTCCCGAAGATCTCATCAACCTGAGCACGCCTAAGCATTTCGACATCGGTGAACCTCTCACTGTGAGAAAGGCTAGCGACGCCAGGGCTAGGCCAGGAAGCCGAGCCTCGAGCCGCGGAAGCCGCCGAAAGAGTCCCGATGGCCGCCCTCGCCCCCTGGCTCTGAATGTTCGCGATAGGAGCAAGGCCCGAGACGGCAACAAGACATCCCCGACGTCCCCAGTGCCTATGTCCGCCGTTGGACAGCACTACCAGGGTTCGGAGGATGAAGAGGACTACAGGGCGGCCATGGCAGCGCAGGAGGAGTTCCGGGCCAAGCATAGTCGAAGCGTTAGCCGTGGGATGGGCTCCCCAGCAATGAACCGACGGGATCGTTCAGAGAGCCGTCGCAGAGAAGCCGAAGAGGCTGCCGATATCGTCGGCCCGCTGGTTCCCCAGGGACGGGCCGCCTCCACGGAGCATGTTGGCGATCTCAGACAGATGAAGGATGAACGACAGCGGAAGAAGGAGCAAGCAGCTCGCGAGCTGGAGGAGCGGCGGAAGTCGTTGGCCAAGCGGCCCCAAGCCCCCGCGATCCCCCATCCCAAGGAGTTTTCTTCTCCGGCTTTCCGAGTCGGCGTGGAGATGGCCGATCCCAGGCCCCTCCCTGAGGAGTTGCCGCCGCGTTGTGCCACGGAGCCCCCCAAGAGCATGTACGCCCGAGCCGGTCCCATCATCGGGCTGCCTGCAACCCCCAAGGCCATGAGGCTTATCCTGCAGCCGGACAATGGCGAGGCAGCCAAGGCGCCCGAGGTCCCTCCGATTCCAGCCACGTTCGCGCAGAGCCATTCACCCAACACGTCGCCGAAGTCCTCGCCCAGGGAAGTGCTGCAGGAGACAGAGCCGGAGCCGGAGCCGGAGCTAGAGAAGGAACAGGAACAGGACGATCTTCTCACGCTGCTCCCCTCTACAGTTTACCAGCCGCCGTCACGACTGTTGATCCCCCGAAGCATGTCGGCTCCCATCCCCGATGAGCCGGGCCCGGCACGCTGGGCGCGCAAGAACAGCCTCGGCGGCGGGACGCATCGCATCAATGAGGTCATGACTGGTGAACGACGTCGATCTCACGAAGATCCGATCCCCCCCCCTCCGCCGCCGGCGCCTCCGGTGTTGAAGGAGCTCCAGCACTTGGCATTCCCTCCTCCCCCGCCACCTGCTCCCCTTCCACACATGCGTCGAGCCCATGAAGCGGGAGGTGCTGTTGCGTCTGGCATGATCGAGATCGTCATGGACGATGACGACACGTCCGGGAACGACATGGCACCTGGCAACAGTCCGCCCAGGGTACCTGTCAAAAGCCACCACCGGGGTCACAGCCGTGGCCGCAGCATCGGAGACGGTAGCATCTCTGGCCGCCTCTCCAAGGCAACGGACCGACTGCGATCAGGAAGCCGCCCCCGCCAACAGCCCATCCCCGGGCGAATGGGCTTTGAGGCGCCATATGAGAGCGTCTCGATGCCCCGGCAGCTAAAGTCGCCACCACCGGTCATGTACGAGCCGGACGTGAGAGCTAAGCATATGTCGACTGGGCTGCACCGGAGCGAGATGATCTAGAAGGTCTCGCCTGAGCACCACCGCCGAGAGGCACAGCAACACCCTTTTCCCTTCAGTCACTCTCCCTAAACTCACATCCTTGTACCGTTCGATTCCGTGCATGGCGATTGGCGTTGTCGATTCGAAACATCTCGATACCACTATTACCTCGATTTAAGCCGTCCCACGACGAAGCTGTTTCACGGCGCTGCCTCCTTTATGATTTCTTGTTGGTTTATTTTTCGAGGTGGATATAAGCGACGTGGCAGCGCTTTGTTCATTGAAAGCGAGGATATTTGCAGTTTGCAGTATTGCTTTCGCTGTTTTGGTGTTTCTCCCCTTCGTCTGCATCATCTGGAGGTCTCTTTTGCACAGATTGGTGTTGTCTTTTTTTTTTATTTTCTCTTTCTTTCTGATGGAGCCTTGCACGTTCTCTGGAGGCTTGAAGGAAAAGCAGGTTCGGCCCGTATGGACAATGGTGGATGGAGACGGATGGTGCTCGCATCCTGACTTGTGGTTTTTTTGTTCTTCTTTTCTCTTCTCTTTGACCCCTTTCTTGATTCTGTTTGGTGGCTCATGGATTCAAACCCATGAACCGAGCATTGGGGATGACGGCCCGAAGGGGACTTGGCAATGATGGATGAAGATGAGAACAAAGGGCGAAAATCAAGGGCACGGCGCGATTATGCGTCGGATTGCTTTTATACACAATGCTGCCTCACGGCACTTGTTTGAGTTTTGAAGAATGATGATGATGGATGGATGGATGGATGGATGGATGGATGGATGGATGGATTGGGAGGATGACGTGGGATATATGTATGGATGGACAGATGATTTGGATGGCTTTTTGATTCCCCCGGAGGGCATTTATAGTCTTTCTTTTGCTTATGAATTAAATGATGGTTTTGGAACATTTGTCTCTGTTGTGTGAGAGTGCAGTGTCATAGAATGGATGACATGTCAAAGGTCAGTCATGCATGGCTTTCTAGCCACGTAGAGACGAAATTCTCGGCCTAGAGCAATTGAAAGAATATGAAATGATTCTATGCCATGAATATTAGATCCCAGATAAATTTGGGAGAGTCTAGGTAGGATATTTGAGCAACTAGAAAACCGCGGTGCATTTCAGTGAGGTTATCTGGTGATGGCTTCAGCCCCGCCCGCATCTGGAACAAGGTGTCGAGGGTTCGAACGACCACGCACAGGATCAACACGACAATAAAGTAGGTTCGAAACCGGGCTCAAAGGATTGGGAAGATAGATTACGATTGCCCATGACTTTTTAATCACGAGAATTACAGACAAACGAATCCCCAAAAAGTCCAAAAAGAAGGCGTTGTATACTCCATCCCAACCGCTCTGACTTCCTGAGGATGCCATACCACTCCAAATCCCCTTGTCAAGCGTGTTCCCGCCCGCCACGCGACGGGGGAGATGTCTCTGCAAAGTGAATCCTCCCTCAAGGATGGTCTCCAGTGCTCAAGACCGCAAGTGGGTTTCCAGCATCGTGAGTTACCTGCACGAGTGGGCGGCCACCGCGGCGTTCGGGCGGGGCGCGACTCGGGGTTACCATCCGAAGACGGTAGAATTGGAGTGGGCGGATGAGCCGGGTTTGAGCGACTTCGCCGTTGAACCATTACAGTTATGGGTCTGGGTCTGTATCGGGGTTTATAAAGGGCTGGCACTGAGGGGTGTGTGGCGTGGAGGTGTGGCGGTGGTGAGCTGGAGGCCGAGGGTACGTACCTGGAGGGTTCAGGTGTTGGGGTCATGAGCAAGGGCAGCTTCCACTTTACGATTTGCAACAGCTTCTACCAGACACCAGGACATGAAACCGCCGCCAGCTTCAACCTTCTTCATACATTGCCCGATGAGTTCAAGAATTCGACAACAAGCTGTATTGCGACACTATTTATCACATCTTCCATAATACGCGACGACCCCATCACGCAATTACCCGCTCGACTCAATCGATCGATCAAAGTCCCAGACTGTCTGTCTGTCTGTCTATCTCTCAACACCAAACTCAACATCGCCAACTTCACAGCCCCGACGACGACGACTCCTTACACTACAATGATCACCCATTGATCCACCCACCCAAATCTTCGATACAAACATCCCTCAAAATGCTCTCCACAACTCCCCGCCTCCACATCCGCCATCCCTCCCCCACAACCTCCGAATTCACCGTCACAACCCTCCGTCCCCTCCCCCCCATCCTCCACGCCCTCCACCTCCTCACGCGCATCC
>JABFFI010001021.1:0-53078 GCA_013623725.1 Fusarium robinianum | reverse complement strand
CCCCCCCTCCCTTCTTTCCTGGACGGGGAGTCAAGTACCTGTACCTCTGCCGGCTTTTGCAATGCAGGTCCTGGTCCCTGTTAAGTTAGCGCTATTATAGGTAGGTAGGTAGGTGTCTAGGTACCATGTCAAACTCAAGATGAATGGGAAAAACAGGGGGTTTTGTTTTGATTCCTTTGATCCCAATTTTTGAGAGCATCAAAATGTCAGGGCCCAAAGGAGGGAGGGGATCAAAAATACATGAAGTCCATCAAATTCAGCCTCGTCTCTCCCCCCCCCCCATAACAAGCTGAGCCAAGCGAGACGGTTTCCCTCTTGGCGCATGTCCTGCCACTCAAAGTACGGAGTACGAAGTACATTGTCCAAGACAGCGCTTTCCCATTTTGTGGCTGAAGGGCAGGTTGTCTGACGTACCGTCTCAGAACTCAAAATTCAAAAGTACTTGTACCTGTGGACCCCAACCCGCGTCCACGTAACCACCTACCCCGTCGTTTTTTTTTTTATTTTTGCGACTCCTCCTACGTAGTACAGCCTCCAATTCTTTCCACCCACTCCCCCCTGTCACCCACCGACCTTTCTTATCCTGAAGAAGGCCGCGCCTCTTTTTCCCTTTTTTATTTCACTATCCTCGTTCCCGTCGGAACATCACTCCCATCCGACTGCACGTAACATTCGCGCCCCATACCAATCGGGGACCAGGCTAGTAGAAAAACGGGAGCAAATCATCGCAGCCCTCATCGACGACGTCAACACTCTCGAGATCCGCTGTCCGAGGACCCCGTTCATTATCCCAGATCGAGCCGCCCCCCCCGGGATCCCGTTCCCGTTCCCACCCCCCTCCGAAGCGCTCGCGGGCCCGGCCTGACCAGGTTTGATCGCCCTACCGCCCGAAAGTCCGACGCGCGAGAGCTCCCATCATCAAACCCGCCGACGCCAGGGGACAACCGATCGAGCGAGGGCACGAGACCAAACCCCATACTCCCAGATATCGTCATAAACCCTGTCCCACCCCCCCTCTGCCGACAACCTCTCCCTCTCCCCTTCTTCTCTATCCGATATGGTCGGTTACCAAAAGATGGCGGACTCAAGGAGAGGTTTCCCACTGGGATTGAAAGATCTTCACTTCTCCGTCCGGTTGCTCATCTCGTATGCCTTCGACTGGGTCGTCCTTCTTACAGTCGCCGGCATTGCTGTTGCCCTCGGCCGTATCGAACCAGGAAAACGACCCTTCTCGCTCGCCAACCCCGACATCTCGTACGTCAATCAAGGCCTCTCGAGCTTCCATCTTGCCTCCAAAGTTGCTCCATTGCTAACTCTCAACCTTGCACAGATTCCCCTTCACTGAACATGAGCTCGTCCCTCCCTATCTCCTTCTCATCCTCAACTCCATCGTCCCGATCGTCATCATCGCTACCGTCTCCTTGATCTTCGTTCCTGGCCCTACCGTCCCCAAGGGCACTCCCGCCAAGCTCGTCTGGCAGCGCAAGCTCTGGGAGCTTCACATCGGATGGCTTGGTCTCGCCCTTGCCCTCGTCTCCGCTTGGTTCTTTACAGAGTCCATGAAGAATATCTTCGGCAAGCCTCGTCCCGATCTACTCGACCGATGCCAGCCTGATATCAAGAATGCCGCCAAGTACATCGTCGGCGGCTTCCGCTGGGGTGATATGAATGGACAACTTGTCTCCGCCGACATCTGCCAGCAGAAGGACTCGCACATTCTCAACGATGGCTTCCGCTCATACCCCAGCGGCCACTCTTCATCCGCCGCCGCTGGACTCATCTACGCTTCGCTGTTCCTTGCCAGCAAGTTCTCCGTCACCCTCCCCTTCGTGATGCCCTCCGCCGCCTCCGCCGCTCGCGCTTCTGGAGCTGCTACCCACGCCGCCTTCCCGTCTCGTCTTCGTCCCGAGGTCGATCCCTTCGAGCCAGCTCGTACTCGTGGCTACGACGACCGATCTGCTACCTCCTCGCCAGGAGTCAAGACCTCGCCCTTTGGTGACCAAGCCCAGGTACAGAACGCCAAGATCCAATCTCTCCGCCGCCAAGCCGCTGCGCCCCCGATCTACCTTCTCGTCGTTACTCTTATCCCCTTTGCGGTCGCCGTCTTCGTCGCCTCGTCCCGTTGGTATGACTTCCGCCATCACGGCTTCGACATTCTCTTCGGCTTCCTCATGGGCACCCTCACCTCCATATACAGCTTCCGCTACTACCACCTTCCGATCCGCGCCGGTGCCGGCTGGGCGTGGGGCCCCCGGAGCGATGAGCGCGCCTTCTGGGCCGGAGTCGGTCGTGTCGGCTATGCCGGCCAGGATGAGGATTTGATCGGTCAACGGGACCAGGAGATGGGCCTCACCACCGTCACATCCTACCCGGCCATGACATCAGGCGCTCTCGGCCAGCGTAACATTCATCAACAACACCACCACGACCAAGAGGACAGTGACGAGCCGGAGCTGCACCGGGAGCGACCTCGAGAACCCGAGCCCGAGCCCCGCCGAGCCCCGACATTCGAAGACGTCGAGCTCCAGAGAATGGACTCTGGGAACCGGCCAGAACCTCAAACGGAAGGCCGCATTTGAGGCGCAATGGCTTCTGTTTTTGAGGCTAGTGCTTACGTGTGAAATATTTCTCGCTTAATTTTCTACCTGTTCAAATGGCATTTCCTCCCGCTCTCACCAGATATACGGAAACGAGGGAAGGGGGGAGGTGTGTCTATGTGTGTGTGTGTGTGTGTGCGCGCGCGCGATTGAATTTCTGTGTCAGGGTAATGTAGGTATGAGGGCATCCTGAGGATCTGTACTTTCAGGGGATAAAAAGTGGAATTAGCTAGATACTCGCCATGGTGTTTGGTTCTTCATTCAAGACACATCAGAGTAAGCGAAGTGATGGGAGGATTTTGAGCTAGATGATGGGATATCCTGTACGAACGATACGATACGAAACCAAATGAAATGACCGAACCTCTTCAAATGCTCGAGTTCTCCAGCGAATTCTGATTGTGAAAGCAATAACACGGATGGATATGTGAAGAATTTCAACCAACCAAAACGTGAGGACTTTACATAGAATACGGGGTTCCTCGCACAGAATACTTGGGTCAGACAGGGGTCGGATATGGAGCGGTTACCACTGAAAAGAGAAAGCGCTCTTTAATGTATTGTGCTAGCTATAACTCGAAAGATACCAAATGCCACTCATACCAGCCCGATCTTCCCGTTTAACGCCAATCCGTAGAACCGACCAAACACACACACACACGCATGGAAAGCTGGAGGGATTTCGGAGTAGGGGGAGTCGACAGGAAGCATGGGTTCCCAAGCAGAGGGGATGATAGGAGAGCAGCGTGGCTGAGCTGTTGTCTCCTTTCCGCGCGTCTTATAGTTTATGTAGATGACGTTGCCCTCAGGTCATGGTCGCCCGTCCTATCCGAGACTGCTCTGCCCTCAATAGCCGTCAAAGTCAGGTCGCCTTGGTTTCCGGTTGTTGTTGTTGTTTTCTTTTATTTCCTTCGCTCTCAGAGGCCCTCCACAACGGCCATCCGGCCATCGATGCCCTCAAACTCTTCGTCATCATCCTCCTCGTCGTCATCCTCCAGTTCTTCGCGGAACCCAGTATCAATCTCCAACTTGCGCAGCCGCCGCCTCATGTCGTCGCGCTTGTTGCTCTGCCAGCGAATGAGGGTGGCCGAAGCGTGCACCTTAAAGCCGTAGACGCGAGGGATGTATCGCTCTATGCTCTTGGTGGGGATGAGGGCCGGGTAGACCTGGAAGAGGATATTGTGGAAGGAGGTGCCGAAATAGGCGCCGTCGATAGCAGCGTGGCGCGATGACTTGGGGTTGTAAGTATCCTCGCAACGGCCGCAGTAGAGCTTTACGGGCTTGAGGTTAGGGACGTCAGAAAGGCCCATGGGGAGGAGAGGATGAGAGTGACACATGACGCGAGGGCACTTGCCAAACTCGGCCTTTTTGTACTTGTCCAACTGTTACAAAGAGCAATCAGTATCAGTGTAAAAGAGAAGGATAGAGCAGAATAGAGCAGAGCCGAGTCTCAGAAGGTGTTTGGGGGCGGTAGTACCATCTTTGTCAACCCTCTAGTCGTTACAATATACCGGGCGTGCACGAGGCCATACAGGTGACGGGCGGACTTCTCGATGGCCTCGCGCATCTCATCGTCGCAGTCGAGGTCAAAGACGTCCGTAACAAGGTCCAGCGCATATTGATAGTACTGCACTTCGGCGTTGAGGCCCGTGAGGTTGAAGCGATCCGTCAAGTAGTCTTCATCGATCTCGCAGAAATACTCGTTGCCTCTTGATGAGATAAACTACAGACAAAGAAGAAGTTAGCCTGCTGGCTCCTGCGCATGCAAGTATACCCCGCCATTGCCCGTCGTATCCCCGCGCCAGTCTCGACGACCAAGACGCTTCCTCAACGAACAACAAGGGACGAGATGCGATGTATAAGGCCTGACTGAGCATCACTTTCGAGACAAGGCCGATTCGACTGCGCAGTGACAACCCAATACCCGCCTCGCAACTCCAAGACTCACCCAGTCTCGCCAGTAGCTCGTGTAGTCGCTATCGGACTCGCTGACGTAGTCGTCCATCATGTTGGGCAGTCGTAAACGGGAATGAGGGAGCAAGGCAAGCTGAAGAAGGAGGCTCAAGGGCGAGCAACCATTGCCCCCAGCAGCGAACAGGCGGGTAAGCGTTTGGCGTGACGAAGAGAGGGGACGTTGAGGAGAGTCCGCAAGGGCAAAAGACGAGGAGGGGCTCTCGGTCAAGGCCAAAAAAAATGCGTGCTCTCGGAACTTATCGTGGTCTGGGCTGGATGGTGGGGTTGTCCGAATATGCGCGGCCGGGATGTTGGGTGGTGGTGGATTTAGGAATCGGGGAGGGGGGGGGCGCGCGCGCGGCGGTGGTTCGTGGACGGGCGATAAAGGTAACGTGACTCAGGTCGGATCCGGGAGGGGGTACGCACCGCCAACCTCACCTGACGGGATGGGACAGGCAGGACCCCCGGTGAGTGCTTGCCTTGCCTACCAACTAACATCAATGAGAAACAACATTCATTGATGCATAGGTAAGGTACCTAGATTAATTTTATCCTCTTTAATGCTTAGATATTATCATCGTCTTACACATGCAGTCTACCTATCCCGCAGACCTCTTCTAATCAGCGCCAAGTAGTACTTATATACCTAGGTAGGTAGGTAGTCAACAACCAACAACACAAGAGACAATGTCCAAGTCATTGACCTTGGTCCCTAACCCCGAATTCCATTCCCGTGATAGTACTCAAAAACTCCCAAGCTTGATACCCAAACAAACAAAAAGACAACCCAACCCAGCTCGTAGTCTCTCAAGGAGCACTTATCGTCGACGCGATGCTACCGCCATCGCTGCCAGATCTTCCATCCGACCCGGACGTACCGTATTCGTCGCTGCTAGTCATTCCGCTTCCCCCTCCATTCGTCGTCCTTGCAGATGGGATCTGTAGCCGGCTCCCCACACTATCATGGCTTGAATCCTGCCTGAGAACCCCCTCGACCATCCGCATGGCTTCCTGCAAAGTCTCGCCTGTCTCGTCCATGGCCGCCAAGAACCGAGCAAGCTCCTTACACAACTCCCAGTCGCCTTCCCGCATGGCACGAGACAGGAGACGTACTGACTGCTCGGTTGACGAGCCTAGTTCGTCTAGTGTATGTAGCACAATGAGATAACCTCCCGCGGTCTTCAGGGACCCTCTTTGGAGCGATTCCTCAAAGAGCTCTTGTGCTGGTGGCAGGTACGCAAACAACGTCTTCCACTGCCGCACCTCTGTTTTACGTGTGCACTGTAACACGATATCGAGGTACTCCTTGAATGACGACAGCAATGATAACACTCGAGGCAACACGGCATCTTCGGGCTTGGGGGACGTGTCCACTTCTTCGTCGAGCACACGATGGAGCAAAATCTCTAAGCCGTGCGCAAAGTACTCGAGTTCTTGATACTGCTGGGCCAGACGCCCCGCCTCGACGGTCTTGCTTTGCCGAAGATAGAATCTGAGTAGGTCTGGGAGCACGAGGTGTGTCTACCGATGGTTAGCTTTGTGGGTGAGTGTTGGGGGATAAGAGGCTGCTTACCCTGATTGTGAAGTGAAAGTAGGAAAAGTTCACATCGCGACGCTGAACAAGATCGGATTCAACTCCCAGCACGATTCCTTTCTCGAGGAGAATCGACAGAGGGTAAAAGTCAACAGGCACAGAGACTGGCGTCGGTGCTTCCCGGTTGTTGTCGCCCGCAGCTTCCAACACATCGTTGATGTTGGGCCACGCCTTGAGTTCCATCCCGTCAAACACCCATAAGGAGTCCTTAAGGGCGGGCGGTCCATTTCGCAGGGACGTATCCTCCAGTTGGCGGTTGGCATTCCGCACTGGTTGATCCCGCATGCTCACGTGGTATTCCACGTTCTGTGCAATAACTTTCATGTCATACTTCAGCTGGCCTTCATCGTTGAGCGAGGGCCGCAGCAGCACGAGCTTTCCATCCACAAGGAATATAACAGACGCAACTGCTACATCTTGAGAAGGATCGCCATCTACTAGCTGTGTTTCCGGTAGAATCCAACTTAGACCGCGGACTCTGGCTGGTGACCTGACAATGCCATGGAACGCGATCTGGCCCACCTGGACAAGGCGGACCGAGCTGCCGTACGGTGCAAATATGAAGTGGTATAGTAGATTCTCGTATGTGTAGACGAGAAGTGAGTCCTCGCCCGAAGTGGTTACCAGCACCACTGGGGCGGGCATTGGTTGTGTGTGAAGCACATGTGACGGGTCAAGTGCTGTTTCGCGGGAAAAGAGACGCAGTTCATATGTTCTGTTGCCTTCAACTGCAGCAACAAGAATATGTTGGTGCCAACACATGCCTCCCCTCACTTGAAACTCGTTCTCCGTAGCTTCGTTGGCGAAAGTCTTCCAGCGGCCGCTGTTGACGCTATAGTGAGCGAGCCCGCGACGGCCCGCGACGGCCACATATCGACCATCAGGCGAGATGACAGTTTGTCTAATGGGCCATTGGTTGAGCAGGTATGTAGCAGGAATCTTGGCCGTGTGCCATAGAAATGGCTCTGCAGAAATGCTAGTCAAATCAGGGACATCGTAGCCTCTGTAAACCATCACCCCTGAGGGTGTTTGGAGGACGGTTCGGAAGACGTTTGCCTCGTTGTAGCATCCCGTGACGGCGTTCTTGGCCATTTCGAGCGACCATATCCCTTCGTGCCGACGCCCTATCATTAGGATTTCAGAACCTCCGCCAGTCCAGGTAGCAGTCGTCACTCCCGTGAGCCATTCTTCGCCATTGGCACGTGAAAGAGCCTCCTCGGATCCGAAGCTGTGACTACCCAACTTGCCAAACATGCTCCACGTTGACCATCCTTTCTCGAAACCCGAAAACAGACAGTAGCCATCGGGAGAGTAGCTCATAGTTGTGAAGGCGCCGGAGGATGACGAGGATACAGGGATCTTGTGAGTATGGGAATGGGGAATATTGCCAGAATAATCTCGAACGGAGTACACCTGCACCGTGCCATCCCGGCAGCCAACAGCGATGAGGGAGAAGCGAGCATTGATGACAGCCGTCACTGCACGATCGTTGTAAGTTTGTGGCACATGGAAGCAGTGCCCCTTGAACAGCCGCTTGGCGTCAGCTTCATTGGGCTGGCTTCCCTCAGCACGGGGGTTATATCGCTGAACCGCGTACGCTCGTCCGGTACTCGTGATCCAGGTAGACAAGTTCATCGGTCGGTCATGTGTCATTTCTGTGATGGTTACTTTCTTCTCAACCCAGCCCATGCGACTGATAATCTCAGTCCTAGTCTGGGCGCCGTTGCTGTCGGGGGTCCAACGGATACACTGAACAGCAGCGGGTTTTCGCGTCGCCACCACCAGCTCATCGTCGAGGGCAAGTGCACTTTCGATGCCGGCATCGACCTTGATAACCATCCTAAAGCGAATGCTAAGATCACGAATTCCAGGTCCTTCGCCGGGACCCCATAAGATCTGTTCAGGAGGTAGGCCAGCCAGGCCCCCGATCAGACTCTGCCTTCGTCTTTGGACATTATGGTAATTGAAGAAATGTGGCTTGTACACGCGGGAATCGGCGTCGGTGGCGAGGGAATAGGTGATGAGATAGCCTCGATCCGTTCGAACGACGAGGATGGCGGAATCGGGCCTGAGCAACAGATCGACGTTTTTGCCGTATGATTGGAGAGAGGATTCGGATCGTACGGTGACAGCAAGAATTACAGTCGGCTACGGCGGTCAGTAGGTGAAGCTTCCTTGACATGAGGCGATGGTCTCCTCCCACCTTGGTCTGCCAAACTGTGATGGTCGTGGCAGTGATAACAGCGAAGAGATTCCCGGAGCGGGCAGCTCGCAAGGAAAGGATGGGGTCTTTGACCGGCACGCCGTCCGCATCGAGTGTGTCCTGGTTTTGTTGCGGGCGGCCTGTAGTATAATCATCGTCCTCAACAGGGCCAATACCTGGCGTCGCTGGTGTCATGGGCGTAGGCGGGGGTCTCGAGTCGGCATCGTCTGGGCTAACGCCGCGGGGCTGTGAAGTCGATGGGACAGACTCGGCTGCCAGATCTGTGTCTGAAGGGCTCGAGAGGCCATCGTTGGATACGACTAGCTTGCATGCTGGGGCTCGACTGCTGCTGGTTGCGTAGATGCGCGGCGTCCCGATGGGCCAATACATGACGACGAATGCTAGAGCTCCTACAGCTCGCCGAAGGATGCGCAGCGCTCTCTATACGCAGCGCCGTGCTTTAAAATGGTTCGCTGCAGGCAAGGACTCAAACATGACCCTGCACAGTGAGTCGAGATTGGTCTCTCTGGGCCATTGGCTCGAAGTTGTCGTGAGGAGAGTCGGTTGATGGATGGTTGCTTTGTCGTTGGGGGTATCGCGAGGGTGAGCTCCTGGCTGCGAACAATGGGGTTGTTGGAAGCTTACATAACCTGAAGCCCCTTGCGCGTCCGTGTACTCCGTACATACCGTCCCTGGGTCAGTTAAGGTTCCCCCTCGGGCCATCTTAATACGAAGTTATGAAACAATTGACATAACTAAGTACCTACGGACAAGTGTTTGTTTTTTAATTACTCCCGAGGTCCCGTCGACAGATCTGATCTCATTCCCAACTTGGGATCTCTCTATATAGCGCTTTTTCTATTTGTATCACCTTGAATGCTTAGATCACATCCATGAGCTGACCCATCCATATCTTGATGGGGTAATTTAGAAAGACAGCCAAAAGTTAGGTAGTTTGAGATTTCATATATTTAGTATGTTTGACTACGGAGTACGGAGTACGGATATTAATAAACGAGGAGAGTTAAGAGGTCTAATTGCAACTCGAGGCGACATATGAAGTGCAAGGTGATAGCTCCACCTGTTGGGAACTCTGTCCGTATCATCCAAGCCATTTAAAAGGATAATGAATTCGATCCACGACCAAATCTCTCGCTCGTCATCTACCAGAGAGCGACACCGGGGGCCCCCATCATCGGAGACAAGAGACAAGAGTCTTCTCCGCACCCTGCTACGCCCTAATTGTCCAGCGCCCTTTGCAGTAGTAGGGCGCAATCAAGCGCGTCGGGACCCACGAACAAGAGATAAGCTCGCATCTCGTGACGACTTCTTCTCCCACATCGGTTACCCCGAGGGAAAATCGTACTTGTATGTACGTAATGATTGACTACGAAACGGGCAGAAGCAGTCCACGTGGTGAGAAGAGGGATGAACGCCCATCCATGCATGCGTTTTCCCCCGCACGAATCCAAGTCTACGGTATAGGGTAGGCTTCATTCCGACTTGCTTTGCGCCGAGTGACCCGCCGCCATCAAGGATAGGACCCTTCCGGGGACCGGACGTTGTTTGGTGTGTGTTGATATTGGCTCCTAGAAGTCTGATGATGTGGTTCATAAGGCGGCGAATCATCCAAAGCATGAGAGTGGATGTGCATATCCTTCTCTGCTTGCTACCTTGATCGACTGTCTGTCGGACGCAACCCAGCAACGACTACACAGAACTGACATAGGGAGCCCCTTCCCCCTCCCCACTGACTTATCTAGACTACCATTCATCATCTTTCATCTACTCCAGCCAGCCATACAACTTCCTCCAGAGACCTATCTCTACAGGTGATCTGAGACATGCCCACGATCATGAGAGTCTCCCAGCTCAGGCTGGTGATCCGTCATGGTTCCCGGTTGCTTCACAGCAAGTCCCGGTTAGCCAGCGCCGAGGCCGCCCAGGCTGCTCAACCGGCGCACTTTGACAAGACCAATCGACTCTCAGCCATCGAAGAGATCAACGTGAGACGGGCCAAGGCTGGGAGACTCGTAGCTGGAATTGCGGCCGCCGGAGATAGTGAGATGTTCAAGGGACCAGTGAGTTACGTTGTTGCGGTGCTTGCTTGTCAGGAGTATGTTATCTCTTCGGAACTGACTCTCTTCCCATCATAGACGAATGGTTTGCCAAATGCAAAGAAATGGGATGGTACGTGCCTATCGATCGTGAATCTCCCCCAGAACCTACAAGCTCACCATATCTCATAGATCACTTGAGCCATGAAAGCAACATCCGAGGACCGTGTATCCTCAAACAAGCCGCCCGTCATCTGAAGAACCCAGGCCTCATCTCCCTCGGCGGCGGCCTCCCCTCGAGCGAAGTATTCCCCCTCGCCGAAATGCAGCTCAAAGTCCCCGTCGCCCCCAACTTCTCCGAGAAAGACACCATGGAGTCAGGCCAATACGTCAAGATCGGGAAATACGACGCCCGCGACAACGGCGGCGTTCACGACCTATCCATCGCCTGCAACTACGGCCAAGCTACCGGCTCACCGCAGATGGTGCGCTATCTGACGGAGCACACCGAGATCGTGTATAAGCCGCCCTACGCTGACTGGAATCTCTGCTTGACGATTGGTAGTACCGGCGCGCTGGAGGAGGCACTGCGCATGTTTTGCGACAAGGACCGGGGTGACTCGATCTTGACAGAGGACTTTTCCTTCTCGACGGCCCTCGAGACGCTGGCCCCCATGGGTGTGAAGGCCTTTGGCGTCCCCATCGACGAGCAGGGCCTTCTCCCCGAACGTATGGATGAGATCCTCACGAACTGGGACGCCAACGCCCGCGGCGCACGGAAACCTCATGTCCTCTACACAGTGCCCTCGGGACAGAACCCAACCGGCGCAACGCAGGGAGCAGAGCGGAGGAAGGCCATTTACAAAGTCGCCCAGAAGCATGACATATATATCATCGAAGACGAGCCCTACTACTTCATCCAGATGCCCCCCTACGCCGGCCGTGACCAACCCCCCGCCCCAGCCCCCAAGGACGTGGAGGAGTTCGTCTCGTCCCTCATCCCCTCGCTACTGAGCATCGACGTCGACGGACGCGTTATGCGAATGGACTCCTTCTCCAAGGTGCTCGTGCCTGGATCCCGGACCGGTTGGATCACGGCGTCCGCGCAGATCGTCGAGCGCTACGTCCAACATGCCGAGGTGGCGAGTCAAGGACCCAGCGGCCTGTCCCAGCTCATCCTGTACAAGCTTCTCGACGAGACGTGGGGCCATGAGGGATACCTTCAGTGGTTGATGAACCTGCAAGCCGAGTACACCAAGAAGAGGAATGCCCTACTCGCTGCGTGCGAGGACCATCTCCCCCGTGACCTTGTCAGCTGGAAACCCCCCGTTGCGGGTATGTTTGTAAGTTGATCCCCCCCGGCCTGTCTTGTCCGAAACCAGCTGACTTCGTTCTCTAGATGTGGCTCAAGGTCGATCACACAAAGCATCCACACGCGGGCCAGCGTAGTATCGTCGACATCGAGAAGGAGATCTTTGACTCGTGCATCGAGAGCGGAGTGCTCGTCGCCCGGGGTTCATGGTTCCTGACCGAGGCGGATAAGCCGCCCCCGGGGCTGTTCTTCCGTGCAACGTATGCTTCTGCATCACCGGAGAATATGAACGAGGCAATCAAGAGGTTCGGCAAGGCGGTGAAGGTAGTTTTGCGAGGAGTTGAAAAAAAAGCCGGTTGTGTAACTCGTGTTGGTATGAATTGGCTTCAAGACACGGGTTTCCAGGTCACCACGCAAGGGAGGGGAAACGTTGGATTCTTTAAAGGAATTAATCTGGACACCACGTTTCTGCAATACAGGCTGGTCAAAGCCTAGTTATATATGAAGCCTGAACGAGGTGGTCTGTGTTGTCTATCTTCTGATTTCAGGTATCAACAACCTTGGACTTCTCACCAACCAAACCACAGGCCAAACACAGCCAAGAGCAGAAAAGGAGGCCACAGGCCACATCTGACCAAATCTAATACTAAGCAATGTAGAAGCTGAGTATCTGCTAAAGAAGAGAAAGACAAAAAACCCTTCGAGGAGTGAATCTATTTCAAAAACGACCTCTTTAGTTCGTCCTGACCTCGAGAACCGTCTGAAAGCAATAGAGCCGATTCAACGAGTCCTTAGGACGAATCTCTTTCCACGCATGAATTAACATCTGCTTGGGTTCCCACCTAGCCTCACTGCCACTGGAATCTATCATGATGTCGACACCTTTGTCCTGCAAGAGGATCGTGAGCACGAGAGAGCCTGGGATGACTGGTATCACATCAGAAGGCTCGAGGCGAAAGACCTTGGATGTCCAACGGCCGAAATCTACTATCCTCAAACCCTTGCTCTCGGCCACTGAGCTAATCAAGTCTCGCTATGACGGCATGAGCGGCAGTAGTAGTAACGAGGGAATGAGGTGATAACTAACCTGTGTCACTAGCAGGTCTCGTAGTCCTGGGCTTAGCTCGGCAAGCCCATGCCCGCCAAGACTTGGACGCTGTAGAGCTGGTGCTAGAGCAACTACTTCTCTTGCTGCCGTTTGGCGATCCTCTTCATGACGCTCATCTAGGGAGACGAGTAAGTGGAAAGACTCTGGTCGACTGATGGCGAAACTGATTTGTGTCTGCTGGCTTGGCATACGGAAGGCATCTTCGATATCCGCACGACTTGCCCGGTTAGCTGCCATTACTTCCAAGCCACTGGAACTGCATACCTGAACCTCCCGCCGTAGAGAACATACACCACCTCAGGGACACGGAGACAAGTCGAATCCAGCTCCTTCCCTGGCTTGTAGATCTGCTCACTCAAGTCTTCCAGAACCTGTATATGCCGAGCAGTAAAACTAGCAACCTTGATGAGTGTCTTCCCTGCTATAATTTCAGCAACCTACTCTCCCCCCCAGGGAGTCAGCCTCTGTCGACTTACGCCTGCGAATTGGAATCTCATACGTGCGAAGCCCAAACACCCTACGCCGATGAAGGTGGTCCAGAATCCGCGTAAACTTGACCGAAGCCGGCCTCATGGCATTGATCGACCCCGAAGCATACGAATTCGCTAGGTGCGCTTGCATAGTGCTCTGGGCGTCCTCGACCCGTATCTCGCGATGCTTTACCGCAACCTCGCATGCGCCGGCTAAGACGGTAGCGTGAAGCTGGCACTCGAGGTCCATTCTCTGTGCGAACTCCTGGAGTAGCTCTTTACAAGGCATTTCCCTTCGAGTCTCGGGGGAGAAGGCGTGCGTCAAAGTGAGCTTGCCGAACAGCTTGGCGACGTCTTCGTCCGTCTGTGGTCGGCCATCGGCCCAGTCCTCCTCGCCTTTGGGCAACCCACTCAAAAACGCCCTCGCGTCCTTGTCGATTGCGGCATCCGATCTTGAGTTTGCCCTCCCTGGAGTTGCTAACGGCCTAGGCTGCCATTGGATGACCTTGTCCATTGCGGGCTGAGCATCCTCGGTCCAGAGGCGCGCTGGGAGCGAAAGATGGGGTAGATGAGACAGACTGGGGAGGCAAAGCGGTGTAGGCCGATGTGAATGTGAGTTTCGCTCAGAAATTGATAGCCCAGCCGCCAGAGTCCAGGGATTGAAGTGACAGTCAGTGGCTGTAAGTTTTTGATGTTGATGATGGTGATGATGGGAGTTGCTACTTGCTCCGTGGCCATGCATTTCCGCTTTATACCTCATCCTGGTGTCAAAATCGATCTAGCCCCTTCTAGACAATATTTCCTTGGCACTCTTCCTCATCTAAGACGGCTCACCACTACACTTCTCTCTCCCAGAATGAAGGGGTGGCTCATTGGTTCAGAGATTGGAGTTTCTGCGCTTGGAGACACAAGGTCAAGACACCAGCTAGTTTCCAAGTGGAACATGATGATGGAATTCTTTCTCTGTCAAGTACAGTAGGTGTGTTTTATTGCATAGGTAGGTACTGGTTGAGCATAGCAACCCTTGGGAGTAAACCATGCTGGGGTGATGGGAGCTAGACAGTCCTAGGCCCGGACATTTGGGACTTTTTTCAGTTATTGTACAGAGGACCAACAAAGAAGGACCGTTACAAAGCTATCATCGTCTAGGCTTGTGGCTCCCAAAATGCCACCCTGACCCCTTGTCCTGGGGAAAGCACAATATCCGATTTGAGCATCGGCTCCCCGCCATCAAGTTCATCCATGTAACTCACAACCCGCTCGTACCTTTGGAACATTCGACATAGAGTGTAGCCCATCTCTGTCAAGGCGAACTGCTGCCCGACGCAGATCCGGGGCCCGGCGTTGAAGGGGATGTAGTCGTGCGGCTTGGGATGCCAGTGCTCCCATCGCTCCGGGCTGAAGACCCGTGGATCCTCAAACGTTTCCGATACTGGGGGATATAGGTCTGCACGGCGCTGCATCACGAGTGGCGAGTATGCGACGGGCGTGCCTTTGAGGATGGGAAGTGGCTCAGAACCGTCGGGGCCGCCGCCGCGTGGGAGGGTTGTGTCCCTGAGGGCGAGGCGGACGTTGTATGGAACGGCTGGGTAAAGTCGCAGCGTCTCATTGAGGACAGCCTTGAGGTACGGCATGCTCTTGAGGTTCTCATATGTTGGGGTACCATCTGCGCCGATGGTGTTGAGAATCTCGGCGCGGAGCTTCGCGACAGCCTCTGGTTGGCGGCTCAACTCGTAGATTGCCCATGAGAGCGTGCAGGCAGTGGTATCTCGACCAGCGATGAGGACGGCAATGATCTGATCGCGAAGGACTTTGCGGTCCTGAGTAAAGACGGCGAGTGCATGGAGGAAGGTGTAGCTGTGGTCGTTCTTAGACTTGGAGGCGAGCTCATCTGGGCTCATGCGCAGGGCACGCTCAATGTAACGATTGATGAAATGGTTGATGATGCGAAGACCGCGCCACCAGCGGAACTTGGGGTACAAGAACCGTAGCCTGCCTGTCCGGGCAAGGACGTTTTGGATATGCTGGACTTCGGCGAAGGCCTCGGCGAACTCTTGCTTGGGGGTCCTGTGTAAGTTGACGAGTTAGTTGTGGCCTATGATTTGGCTGGGCCACGGAGTGAGGACCTACGTTAAGGACTTCACATCAGAGCCTAGAAGGAATTCAGTGGCTATGTCCAGTGTGTATCGAAAGAACAAGTCGCTGATATCCAACACTTTCCCATCCACCTGATTCATGTCCACCTCCTGGTCCTGCCCCTCAAGCGGTCCCCCATTCGCAATGGCCCTGAATAGCGTCTGGACATGTGCCTCGAAGCAGTGCAAGTCACTGACGCGATCCCGAGTGAACAGAGGCCGGATGAGTTGGCGGCTCGCCTGCCATTGGGGGCCATCGGTGGTGAAGATGCTGTCACCGAGGAACTCAGACCACTCCTCGTGGAAGCGCTCACCCTTGCCGAAGTCGGCGAACTGTGTGGCAAGGAGAGCCTTGACGTTGGCAGGGTCAGCGGTGAAGATGGTGCGGTTATCGAGGAGACGGGACTCTGAGGTCCAGGTGTCGATGAAGCCGAAGAGGCAGTCGCGCCAGAAGGAGAGGCTCTGGTGACGGGCGGTGGCGAGGACGTTCTTGACCAGGAGGTCGAGGCCTGAGAGAGGATTAGAGTCAAGGGATGGGAGTCAAAGGAAGGGAGTCAAAGGAAGGGAGTCAAAGGAAGGGAGTCAAAGGAAGGGAGCCAAAGGATATTGAGGCTGGGGTATGCTTCACTTACCAAGAGGAGCATAGATCTTTAGGTATGGGCCATAGTTGCCCAACTTGCGGATACGTAGATGTTCATCGAGACGGCAGAGGATGTAATGGAGGGCAAAGACGAGAATTAGGATGGTGAAAGTAGTCTTGAAGGAGACATGCTCTAGGTAAGTCCCGACGAGGCCCATGATGGGCAGCGAAGCATAGGTAAGGTAGGTAGGTATAGGTGGTGTTAGTATCTAGGTACTAAGATAGGGTTGCGAGGTAGGTAGAGGTTTAGGACTGATGACAAGGGTGGTGTTTGGAGGTGGTTTGAGAGGTAGAGTAGGTAATCATGAGGTCCAGAGAGAGACAGCTGCCTACCTAGGTAGGTAGGTAGGTAGGGAAGCAACGATGGGATGAGATGCTCAACTGAGGTAAGGTACCTACCTCGGTAGGTAGGTATCGGTCAGAACAACCACAGGTCATTTAAGGAAGGACCTACTAGGGCAAGTGAGCAAGATTGATAAGGGCGAGGGAGGCAGGAACGTTGGACCCAAGATATCTTTGAGACCCCCTCCACATGGGGAAGGCAGGAATACTTAGTCTAAATATAATAGATAATCCACTTGGGGCCCTTAATAAGAAGGAGTTCTTGGGTCCGCGGACTCCGACCTGAGCAGCCATTTCAAGGAATTGTAACTTTATGAACCACATATAACACATCACATCTACGTCTATCCATTTAACCTGGCATATTCTGGCTAAACCATGTCCCCAAAACCACTCAACCATTGGCTAGACCCTATACTAGAACGGACATGTCAAGATAAACCGACAACCCGTTCCAGTCCTTTTCAATGGACAAAAGGGTTGCCAGTGGTCATTTCATATGTTCCACCCTCCCTGTGATTCTCAAAAGAGGGAAAGTGTTTTAACCGAGGCGGAAAAGACACAGCTGGGAAGAGGGGGAGATGATCGTCATTGGTGTGACCTCATAAACTGAAAGGTAGTTGTGCCAAGGTCTCCCAGCTTAATCGAACTATCAGACCACCCCTTCCAAAGAGTCCTCTGGTAACGAATCATCCCCTTGTCTTCCCCGGATTTCTACGGTAGATTGCCGACCCTCGTTCGTCACATGCCGAAACCCCTGGTTTCCGCAACTCTCTCTGTGAAGCAGAGCCGAGGCTGAAAAAATGTCCAAGTGATCATTGGACTTCGAGGTGGGAATAGGCAATAATACTGGGATAATCTCAGACGGTGTCGCGGCTCAACTTCATACTCCGGTCACTTGGAACGGCAACCCCGGGCACACTCCCGGACCAATGGCCTCCCCGGGGTCTCGCTTCCGACCCGGCCCCGCATTCCTTTCCCTGGACGGACCTTGACGCAGATGAGATCGATCTTGAAATCTAGATAGTTTCTCTATTGTGGCACTGCTGTCAAGTATGTACAGAAGAAACAAAACATCGCTTATCGTCACACCACAGGTTCACGCCACGACATAACCACACTCCCCTGCGTCACCCTGTGTGCAGAAAACCATCTGCACCGGCGAAGCTCCCACGCCTCGGGCAACCATCCGCTCCCTCATCTCCGCCAACCGTGGAGCCGCATCGTACTGAGTCCTGTTCTTGCCACCGGCGTCTGTCCGGCCTGACCACAGCACTTCACCAGCGGCGCTGGCGCGTGGCCACACGAGCGAGTCCAGGTTGACGGAGTCGATGGTCTCTGACCATACAGCGACCTCGCCGCCGAGGACGCGCTTGGCTGCTTCCTTGGACAGCCCGGCGCGGGGATCGTGGGAGTAGATGAGCCGCCAGTTCTTGCTGGGGCCACACCAGTCGTTGAAGGGATAAAACTGGTCAAAGGCCGGGCCGTTGTCAAAGTTGAGCCATTGGCCTCGGCCACAATCGAGATACTATCGCATTCTAGGTCAGCATTGTTGTCATCCGCTGGACTGTGAAGCCCGGACTCACCCAGAAGTTGTAGTTGCTGTCAATGACCTTGTGGCCATCCTCAGCGAGCTTCTTGACGGCATCTCCACCCAGCCACGACTGCACCACGACATCCTTGCCGAGAGTCATGTTCCATTCGGTAACCATCTCCTCCCAGACCATCGGTGTTAGACCGGCGTCGCGGACCTTTCCGTGGGCGTAGTTGAGGAACTTTTGAAGCAGCGGCGCAATGACCTCGGTTTTGTTAGAGCGAACGTCGGGGTCCAGCATGGAATCATTCTTGTTGAGTTCGTCACCACCGGTGTGGAAGTACGCTGTGTAAGGCGCAATCCTAGGGAAGAGGTCGTCAAAGAGGGTGTCGAGAAACTCATACACGTCGCTGCTGTTCATCCGGAAAGCACCGCAAGGGGGTTGAGCGCACCACCACTGATAGGGCTTCTCGTTGTAGGCGACGATGAGGTCCTTGTAGGCCAGTTCGACAACACCAATATGGCCGGGCATGTCAATCTCCATAACGACCTCAACACCACGGTGGATACCATACTCATAGATTCCGGCAAGGTCTTGGGGGGAGTACGAGAGGCCCTTGCGGTAGGCACCCTTCTCGGCGAGCTTGGGGAGGGCGGGAATCTCGAGAGGCCAGGACTGCGAGTCAGTTATGTGGAGATGCAGACGGTTCAGCTTGTTCCAGGCCATGGCATCGATGGTACGCTTGATGTGCTCAACCTCGAACCAATTGCGGGCAACGTCCAGTAGGATACCTCGGTGAGTGTACTGCGGCTCATCCTCGATGGAGACGGGGGCATGGGGAGTGTACCAATAGGTTCCGGAGCTGTGCTTGAAGAAGAGCTGCACGAATGATTCGAGGGCATGGAGACAGCCCGTGGACGACTTGGCTTTGATGACGGCCTTGCCATCCTCGGAAAGCGTCAACGTATAAGACTCGTCCACCTCGCCAGCGAGGGGCTTGAATGTGCTCTCGTCATCTTCCTCTGTCTGGGTAATCTCAATCGACTTGACCCAGGCCTTGTCGTCACCACGAACGTTGGGCTCAAAGTCAGAGTTGCGCTCGCGGAGCTTCCAGGGGACAAAGTTGTCGCGAAAGATGCCCTGGAGGGCGCGCGACACGCCAGCCTGCACGATCTCTTTGCTATTGAACTTGGGCCCGGAAGAGGGTGTGTATCCGTAGGTATAAGGCATCTGCTCGTTAAAGAAGGTCTCAGCGTCCTGATGCGCAACATGGTTGGGGGTACCTTGAGGAATCCAGCGTACAAAGTCTCCATTGTAGGTGATGTCAATAGATTGATCGATGAAGAGCACCTTGTCTCCCGTGGAAATCTTTTTGGGGACGGGCCAGATGGCATCAACGGGGGTGAGCGCGAGGGCCCCAACGGCGAGCAAGGCCTTGGACCACATGGTGGTTGGTGATTTGGATAAGAGAGAAAGCTTGGGAGATTGGGAGATTGGGAGGGAGGGAGGAGGGAGGAGAGAGAAGGAGGGTATTAAAAGGATGGACAAGAGCACGTTGACAATGGGAGAAGAACCAAGTAACCCATCCAAGAGCCCGGTTGTGTAAATAGCTTCCTCGAAAGATCGGGAGGGGGGAAAGGCGAGATGAGCAGATATTTAAGTGGAGGGAGGGAGGCTCAAGTTAAACAAAATGAAATGAAATAAAAGGTTGTCGATCCTTCACAGCCCCGTTCCAGGTTCATTCGTTCCCACACGGATGAGGAGGGATGTATTAGTTAGACAGCCCGTCCTTCTCGAGGGATTGGGCAGGAGTCTATCCGCAGGACCATGCAAGGGCAAGCCACCGGCGGGAGGAAGAGAGAGTCGCCGCCTACTACCTAATACAGCCTCGACCAGGGAGATGGTGATGGGCTGAGATGGGTTGCGATATGATGTCCCGCATATAGGTACGGAGTCGTAGGTAGGACAAGCGGGAAGAGAGGTTTGGGTACGGGCGCAACGTTACACCATAACTAGTTAGGCCCGCGAACGACAAAGAGGTGAGGGGAAAGGAAAAGGAAGGCCGTCGTTCAGCGATTCAGTGATTCAGTGCCTCTGCAACAAGAGGCAGAAAGGAAGAAGGGCAGATGCCGAGTATGTTCTAGTCGAACGCTAGCGATGGATGATGGGGGGTGTCGTTTCGGGAGGCGAGGAGGAACTCTCTCGTTGGGAGGACCCTTTGGAAGGATGCGCAGCCTGCTTATGGGAGAGGGAATTGACAAGCATAGGTCGGGATCACTGCGCAGCTTGCAACAGGTAAAGAGACAAGACGAGATGAGATGAATCCTACAGGCTTAATTCCTGTAGGCCCCCCGTGTGCTACAGTTGCGACTCGTCGGGAAGAGAGAGAATTGCGTGCGGCTTGTTTGGGATAGACGAGCTGCCAGTTTGTATAGCGAACGGCGTTGGCTAGACTTCCCCAAGAATTGAACGAGGGAGGTTGACTTGCAGCGGTAAGCCGTGTGGCGCGGCGCACATGGAGGCTGCTGACGGCATTCACCGCTTGCTGGCTGACTGGCTGACTGGCTGACTGACTGACTGGCGATCAGAGGCTCGGCGGCTGGGGGTGTTTCGTTTCCTCAACAAACGTTCTGTTTCGGTTTGACGCGGTTGCCAGCTGGTTGATTGGTGAAGATTTGTCTGGTCCCCTCGACTGTGTTAGTTGATAGCCTCACTGTATCACCAGATCACAACTCCCCTCCGTACATCCTAGTCATACCTAGGTTAAATTCATGACAAGCGCAGAGTACTGTTAGCCCGGACGCCTCCACATCGACGTCGTAGCGAGCTTGTCAAGCACGTTTTGATACGTTGTATTTTGCTCTTGTTCCCGAAGCGTGGCTGGTTCTGGAGGGTGCCCATCGTCGCGGATGGTAGCTCGCATGGATGTCTCGGCGGCTTTTACCCCCCCAGCCTCTTTGATTGGTGCCAATGGCGCGACTCGAATGCACCCATCATGGCAAGTGACCTCCTGTATCCTTTTGTAGCACTGGAACGAAAGGACAACAGAGGAGAACAATGTAACATCCAAGCAAAGGCGAATGACAATGGCATCTTTGTTTCCTCGCCTACCTACCTCACTGGATAGAATCTCGGTGGAACATGATGTTCATGCTCAGAAAAACCCCCGGTTCCTTCGCGGGGAACACGGGAATCAAAAGCTGAAAGGCATGTCTGACAAAGAGAAGCCATCTCGGGGCCTCTGAAGCCACATCCGCGCCGAGTTCGAGGCCCGAGCTGAGGCTGCATAGGGCTCGAGGACAAAGCCCCAACCTAAAAGGGTACCATAAATAGCTCTTTGCTGCCCGATACTCGTTCATTGGCACCATTGCGCATGGTAACTAGGTACTTGGGTAAGTTGTCACGGTCGTTGTGTTCACTTCCATGAGCTGGCAAAACAAATGGAATGGGTGAGGACAGCGGCGCTGACTAATCGCGGGTAAACTGTTCTCTCGTCACCGAGAATGTTCTGGCCCCCAACCCCTGGAAGACCACCTGAGTCGAGGAGGGACAGGGACAACCCCCTAAAAAGAGAGAAAGCGGGAAAATTTTTGGCGGGTTTGGTTCAAGATTTCGTTCGGTCAACAAACAATCTGCCTTGTCCTTTTTGCGCACAGCCGGGATGATTAGCAATCGAGAATAATATGTTGTTTGTTCTCATCAAATCACAAAAGAAATCTTAACAATGCCGTTCTTTTTTCCTATTAGTCCGTGGCTTTACCGTTGTCAACTTAATATCACAAATCAGCCAAACGGAAGGCGTGACTCTGTTATCTTAGACCACTTGAAATGGCCACCCGGAATATCACGTGATCATCTAGACCCCATTCTTTGTCCAACTTCTTCGTCACCTAGACAGAGCTTTACACACCCAACACATCAACCTCAAAGCTTGCTTCATCGCCGCCTGGTGTTACGACACGACATCGCCAACACTCGCGGGTACCAGCGCATCCGTCTTGCATAATATCTGACGTTCCGCGACTCTTCTCCCTCCCGCGCGACGCGAATTGCTCAAGGCTATCAAGAACGCGTCCCTGAGCGCTCGAGTGTCGACAAGGCTTGCGGCGACACCACCCGCCACCCAGGTCTACGACCCTTCTCCGTTCCCGTACGCGACAGCGCAATCCATCAAGATGCCCGTCGAAGTCGGCCTCCATACCCCTCTTGCCGAGGCTCTCAATGCCGCCATCCAGCCCAAGCTCGTCGAGGTTGGATGGGGCACTGGTGGCGCAGATGATTATACACTTGCTGAATACATCGTCCTTATGCTGGTCAACGGAAAGTCTGAGGAGCAGATCGCCGCCGAACTCTCTGGCGAGCTCTTGAACCTCGGCCCTGACGACCCAACCACTCGCGACTTCTCCAAGTGGCTTTTCGGCCAGATCGATACCCTCAACGCCCAGGTCAATGGCGGTGCTGATCCAATGGCTGGCGCGACCCAAGACGACGCGATAGCCGGTGATATGGATACAGATATGGCTCCTGGTGGTACCGAGCTGAATGCGTATGTATTTTTCGCCCCTCGTTTACCATCGTGTACGTGTTTCTAACTTTTCTTCTTCTTAGACCTACTGGCCCACGCTCGATGCGAAACGGCAACCAGAACCAGAGAGGGCGCGATAAGCGCATGTTTGGCCATATGAATAAGGCTATGGACCGCGCCGGCGACGCTGCCCTTCACCGCGTTCGGGGTCAGACTGGAGGCGAGCGCATCAACACCCATGGGCGCGGGCCTCCAACTGGACCCCGAACCAGGGGCGGTTTGGGCCGCAATAACCGCGGTGCCAATATCCAGGCGGGCTTGGCCAACATGGCTGCCGGTGGACCCCAGGCGCAGAATTGGATGATGCATGGCGGCCAACCAAACCAGATGGAGCTCGTTGCTATGCTCGAACAACAAAACCAAATGATGTTCCAGCTGTCACAACAACTGATGGCAAACGGAGGTCAACAAGGCGGCTTCGGGAACCAGCGTCGCGGTGGAAAGTCCCTCTTCGACCGGACCCAGAACCCTAGGAATAACTTCCGCAGAAATCAAAATCAGCACAACGAGAGGCCAGAGGGTGGCAATCCCGCAGGCGAAGGCGAGAGTGAGGATGTCGACATGTCGGGGAACAAGCGGGAGGCCCCGAACGCCGACGACACCGTGTGCAAGTACAACTTGAGTTGTACTAACAAGGACTGCAAATTCGCCCACCAGTCACCCGCAGCGCCTCCCGGCGCTTCTGTCGACATCAGCGACATTTGCAGCTTTGGTGCTGCGTGCAAAAACCGAAAATGTGTCGGCCGCCACCCTTCGCCTGCCGCTCGTCTCGCCCACCAGAGCGAGCAAGACTGCAAGTTTTTCCCCAACTGCCAGAACCCCCGGTGCCCCTTCAAGCACCCCTCGATGCCTCTATGTCGCAACGGCGCGGATTGCACGACGCAGAATTGCAAGTTCACACACGTCAGGACAAAGTGCAAGTTCAGCCCGTGTCTCAACCCCCACTGCGCCTTTGCACACGAGGAGGGCCAACAAGGAGGCTTCAAGGACAAGGTCTGGACTGCTGGCGAAGAAGATGAGGAACACGTCAGCGAAAGGAGATTTGTGGATGAACAGGCCGGAGAGGAACTTGTCCGGGCAGACGAGGATGGCACGAAGCAAGAGCAAGCGGCTCAGGACACTGAGGTCATCGGCTGAACAGGATCAAAGGCTTTGGAAGCGTGAGCTCACGACTGGGCAAAAATGGGATGCGATGTAGCAAGGAAGGGATTGTACAATTATGGTCGGCTTATAAATGTTCTTGGCCGGGGTGGCAGAGCATGGGAGGGCGTTTTGGAGTGGCGTTGAGTTCTGTTCTATCTTTTTTTTTTCTTTTTCCATCTTGTCATGAGACAGCCAGTGTCTTGTGTGTTCCTTGTATACTTAGAGGCCAATGAAGCACAGAAGAGGCCAGCAGCTCGCGCATCATGATAACTGGATGGACGGCGGGCTGCCGATAAGGGGGGAAAGAATGCAAGCAAAGGGCCAATGGCTGTCCCTCCACGGAAGTTTCTGTCAGTTTGTGAAGTGTCTCTGGTATCTATAGACGATATTGGTGTACTACCTTAGTAGTTTGATGTTTCGACTCGTTCGCTCTCTGTATGCGGAGGGTATGTAGTCAAGGGTTTGTTTGCCTTGGTAGTTATCACGAGATAATGAGTCTCTCTTATTCACACTTATGCCCCATCTGTGCTGTGACGTGACTGATATGCACGGATAGTAGTATTGCCGGCTGAGCTGGGGGCGGTAGTAGGTACCTGTACCTACCCACTTGCTCCACCATCTCGTGTGTCTACCAACTTAGCACCTACCCTCCTCCCCATCGTCCACACACACACTCTCTCACCTATACCCAATCCCCGGTCATGACCAATTGATCCGCCGTCATGGGCTGTAGGCACGCAGAATTCGCGGCCGTTGCTCTATTGAGCTCAGCCGCATCATCCTCGACTCGTCAAGTCATGGCCCGACGTCTCAATGGCTCCCTATGCCGTCGTGGTCTCAGCACCTCCGGAGCAGCAGCCGCATCACTAGCAGCAACTCGACGACTACGACGACAGCCCGGTCTGGCCCTCGCACACGAGTCTGGCGGCGCCCGAAGCTTCGATAGACGACACACGTTTGCTACGTTAGCCAAAGATGCCGACATTGCGGTTCTCGGTGGTGGATTGACTGGCCTCACGACTGCATACTACCTCGCCAAGAAGCTACCAGCCTCAGCAAAGATTACACTCTACGAGTCCAGCGATCGCTTGGGCGGGTGGATCAAGACGGACAGGATACCGGTCGATGTCGGAGGCAAGAAGGGTGTCGTCTTGTTTGAGCGGGGGCCACGCTCGTTGACGTCGCTGGCTGGCAATACATTCCGCTTCGACGATCTCGTCCTTTACGACCTTGTGCGAGCCCCGAGGAAGCTCTCGCGACTCCTTCACTGGTTCCATACTAATCCGTTCACCTCCGCAGGCCCTTGATCTTGGTCTCATGGCCATCTCGCCTCCGAACCTGCCGCGCTATATCTACTACCCCGACCGCCTCGTCGCCCTTCCGCCGTTTGCCGGCATCTTCGAAATCCTTCGCGAGCCCCTCTATCTTGAGAGCATCGGCGCAAGCATCAGCCTAGCTATAAATACTCTACGGTCGAGGCGACTCCCCCCGACGGACCACTCTGTTTCTGACTGGCTCTACGAAATCACAAACAGCCGCAAGGCTATCAGTACCCTAGCTTCAGCCATGGTCCATGGTATCTATGGCGGGGATATCGACAAGTTGAGCGCTCGGTCTGTCCTGGATCGCATATACTGGGGCTGGTATATTCCGAACCCCGGATTGGCCGCGCGTCCGATGCCGTTCTCCGAACATCATGTCCTCGAGACCCTTGGGCAGGACAAGCAGATCCAGAGGCTGGCTCTGGAGCCCAAGAACGCCCTTCTTGATTTTGGTGAGGCTGGTATGGAGTGTCTGCCACAAGCAATTGCCGCAGCATTGGAGGACCAGCCGAATGTCACTATACATAAGAACAAGGCTGTCGAGAGCATACACTATGACGAAGACAACAAGAAAGTTCGGGTAAGTGTTATTTGCTCTTCTAGTCGTTCGAAACCACCTTGCTCACACAGCATTCTCTAGATTGCCGGTTTTGAATCTCATGAGCCCCCGGCTTCATATGACAAGGTCATCTCGACCCTCTCAGCTCAAGACCTCTTCCGTCTTACAGGCGATAAACTCCCCTCGCTTGCCACCTCTCGCTCTGTCTCTATCATGACCGTCAACCTCTGGTTCCCTCAGGAGAACCTCAAGCCCCCGGGTTTCGGCTACCTCATCCCCCGCACCGTGGCCCCTGAGACCAACCCGGAGCACGCCCTCGGCGTTTTCTTCGACTCGGACGTCCAGGCCCGCGGCCGCGACGAGCCCGCCGGCACCAAGCTCTTCGTCCTCATGGGTGGCCACTACTACGACCAGCCCGGTGTCAACATTCCCTCTGAGGAGGAAGCCATTTCCCAGGCGCGTACATTACTCGAGCGACACCTCGGCATCCCGCGGGATGCGCCTTGCCATGCCGTCTCGCGTTTTGCGAAGGAGTGTATCCCACAGCATCTCGTCGGCCACCACGATCGTATGCTGGACGCCCACCATGAATTGAAACAGGAGTTTGGTGGACGGCTTGCTGTCGCGGGTGGCTCGTTTACACGCATCGGCGCTATGGCGGGCCTGCGTGCTGGATTTGATATCGCGACTGCGACGGCAAAGTCTCTTGACGCTACGGGACTGGAGGCTATGGAGAACATACGGGAGTTTGGTATAGTGCCTATCGCCAATATCCCCGTGAGACGCTTTAAGTAGTGGTTTTCCTGCTACGTTGGTTGTAAAATTAAATATCTACGGACGGACATGCTTTTGAGAGAGAGAGACCGGTGAGAACCTTTATTCAAGTTTCATGAATCAAATGAAAAGAGAGGGAACGAGGGGAGGAGGTCATGGATTCTACATGAGGACTGGGTACCGTAAAATGTAGAGCAGTTGTTGATAGACGATGGGTCAAGTCCATCTCATCGCTGGAATAGATATGCCCCTGACAGAGCAGAGAGGCCTCTCTCTCAAGCCTTGACACACACATACACACACACACACACACACACACACACACACAAACGAGCCCAGATGGAATCGAAGAAGCCTGTTGTTGTTATTTGTTCATGTTGGAGGTATCATTAAGCTATCAAAAAAACAGCAAGCACAAAAAATATCACCAACCCGCGCTGTATGTGTTTTAAAACCCCGTGTTTCTCTTTTTCGCCGCTCGTTTGTTCCCCCATTCTTAATTTTCCAGACCTTCGCCCTCCCCTCCCCTCCCTTAGAATCTTCAACCCATACCGTAGGACTGGATAGCTCGTCCTATAGGGATACATCGCGGGAGCCCGTGATGCCCCGTGCCTATTGTTCCATGGCCAAAACGCTCCGCACAGACCCGTCCACGGCGAGCAGGATTCCTGTGACGCACTGTCCAGACAAGCCTGCGGCGCTGCTGCCCAGACCTGTCCAGTCGTGACCCTTGAAGTCCCATATGGGTGCCAGGGCGGGCGAGAATTCGTCGTGGAGCGGGCTGGCGGTGGGGGTGGTGCCGTGGGGAGGGACGCGCCATACGTGCCACCACGCTTCGCCGCGACGGGTCTTGATGCGGGCTTCGAAGTTGACGTGGCGCTGGACATTGCGGCCGGGGGGTCCGGGGAGGGTGTAGTGGAGGGTTGCGCGGTCGACGGTGGGCATGGAGGCTCTGAATTGACCCCGGTTCTCGGCGGTGAGATGGGCCCAGGGCTCTTCAATCTTCTGGACGGCTTCCAAGACAGGTAGGGAGAGGGGGAGCCAGGTCATGAGGGCTTCGATGCCGCCGTCGCTGTTGACGATTTTCTGCATCAGGTCGGCGACTCGAAGGTGTGGGTTACCCTGCTCGATCCTGATAGAGATCTTATCCTTGGATAGATCTAACGCCATGTTCCATCGCTGAGGCGACGTAATGTCGGTTTCGCCGGTACTGTCTGTCTGAATACCGTAGGAAAATGTCACTTCTCTTAGAGTGACCGACTCGCTTTGAATCGAATCCTTCGCCTTATCCATCGATTCCAAGAACTTAACAAATCGATCGAGGGCCTTGACTCGAGACACCAGTGTTGCCAGAACTGATTGTCCGAGGTCGTGATAGATCCGCATGCAGAACTGGCCTTTGGCGGGATTGTATGAGACGTGGTTATCGACCATGCCCTTAAGGGAGGCGAACTTTTCGGGTTTCCGAACAGTGATGATAGCATCGGAGACGCAGGTCAGCATCGGCTCTGGTGAAGGATCCTCAGGGCCTGTTGATAAGGAGGGAGGGGTAGTTGGTGGATGAACTCTGACGAATCTGATTGACACGATATCGTTCGCCCACGGTTGCTTGGTTGTCGAGGCGCCGATTCCGGTACCAGGTTTTACGAGGGATGTGAGGTTGGCGTTCTCGGTTGTTGTGGAGTGCTGGGTAACGAGAACCTTTGGTATCTCCTTTTCCACACTTACGAAACCCATTGAGGGGAATATGCCCGAGAGCGCAATCTCGAGGGAAGGGAGCCGGACTTGTTGCGGAAGCGACCAGTTCCTCGTCTCGTTTGGCCGGCACTTGACATGGGCACGGTGAAACTCTCGCATGTCTATCGACTGGGCGATCATGCCGGTAGCGAAGAGCGTCAGGTTGTTCCAGAAGCTGTCATCCAGATGAGGGTATCCCTTGTTGAGAGGTAGCTTCGCTTGTAGCTTGACAACCTGGTTCGGGCGACTACGGTCCCTAGGAGCAGAGTTAGCGATATTTCCCACGAGTCTCGACACACAACTCGTAACTAGACTTACACCTCGAGCAACCACCATTCATCCCCGCCAAGTCCGAGAACCACCATCGCAAACCAGCTTGGGCCCCAACCTGTTCTCTGTAGCCAGATGGTCTTGGTCCACTCGCGTGTCTTGACGACGGATCTCAGTTCCTCGTTACTTAGCGGGCATTTCTTGGTGACCCAGCCCATGGGGCTTCCACGGCGGTTGAGCTCATCCTCCAAACATGCGCATCTCACGCCCTCTAGGCATGAGACACCATCGTCTATAGGATTCTTGCCATTATTTAGTTGGTGTTCATGCTGAATGGTGAATTTTGATTGCGGAGTGACGGCGAAGAGACCGGTAGTTGGCTCAATCAGTAGCCTTGTGGTGTCGTTGAATCCGACTTGGATAGCCAACGAGCTGCCAGAGGGGTCAGTCTTGGACGTAGTCAAGACCATGGATGCCTCGCGGCTGCGGAATCGCGGGGCTGTTTGAAGCTTGTTACATATGCTGCTGAGAATAAAGTCGATGTGGTGGCCAATGACTGTCTTTAGGAGTGTCTCTGTAGACAGCCTGGCAACGTCGAGGGGGATGTCCGCGTCCTTGACCTCTTTGTTGTCCCGGTACCACTTGACTGTCAGATAGCTTGTCGCCTTCCTGTTCGTTTGGGCATTCTGTTTGCCACCGCTGTTCACGGCGACTAAAATCCAGCTCTTCGGGCCATTCGGAGGTGTCCGAGAAGTCCAGTATTGGATAGCCAAGGCCCGGTCCAGTTGTTCCACCTTGAGCGTGCCCGTCCAGGATCCCTTGCTCAACTGCAGCGCTTGTCGTCTTAGCTCATTGAGTTTGTGAGTCAAGACGAACTCGTGGAGGAACTGGTAGCACCCTAATAGACCGTCCTTGCCGAGAATGTCATTGATGACAAAATGCTCCCAGTAGTTCTTAAGAGACTCGGGAATGGTGGCCGCTGAAGGCGTAAAAGCGAATCTGAAGTCGATGAACCAGAACTGCTTCTCGAAATCTTCGTCTCCTATCGTAAGATCGACTTCGAATTCGTCAGGAACTCGGAAGGTAACACGGCCAGAGGAGATTTCATAGTTTCTGAAATGGTAAGGGATCTTGTCGAAATCCTCCAGATTCAGGCGCAGGGACAACAGGGTGTTAAGACCATCGATCCACTTGATTTCCTCGTCCAGCGTGAGAGGTGGCGGCTCGATATATTGAAGCTGGGATGATGATTAGCGCACATGCTTCCTCCGAGGCGCTGAGGGTTTCAACACTCACATCAGGCATCCAGGCAGCTTTCCCCGTTGACAAGACCTGAAGGGCTGTCTTCAGATCAGGGCTAGGCGTTCTCGCAAATGTCAAGTCCCGCTTCATGTTTACCATTTCTTCCAAAGTCACGTCAAAGAGTCGTCGCTGCCCGTCGATATGTGCCTTGAGATCAATTAGTTTGCTGACCATCTCGGCCTTTCTACTCCATTCCGTAATGACCAGGGCCTTGACCCATTTCGAATGCTGATCGTGGGCGAAAGTTAAGATTGATGATTTTTTCCGTAGATTTTCGTTCGAGGAGTCATCGACGGCATTGTTCGGCAGCGCTGAGTTTCCGTTCATGGCATTTGCAGGCAGTGGCATCTTAGCCAGCTCTGCTACCTTTTCCTGGAGGGCATTATGGGAGGTTTGAGCGAGTCGGGAGAGAAAGAGCGAGAGGGGCACAAATCCCTGTGTGATATGAACGATCTCATCGGGGAGATCATTCATCCTTGACTGTTGCTCCGTCATCTGGCCGTTCATCTCGGGACCGCCCACACCCGCTCCATTGACCGCGCTGTTGGCATTCTCGCTTCCAGACATGGCTTTCCTTGTGTCCACCGCATTTGAATGTCCATCGGCGCCCGCGCCATTCACCCCGTTGAGCTTCGACTCTCTATCGTGGTTAGTGCGCGTGCCGTTCTGGCCGCCATTCTCCATGTTGATGACACCCGGCATCCACTATCTTGTCGGTGATTCAGGTGCTCCTAGAGGCGGGCGTGCAAGAGGGAGGGTTGGGCTCCCCGAAGAGCGTTGCAGGCGTAGCTCGTCTTGCTGACTACCCGCTTTCGTTGATCATGGGGAGGCAGCGGAGGGTCTATCGACGAGCCCTACGCTGCATGACAGCCAGTGATCGCTTGCACCGAGCTGGTGGGCTATGGCGCAGCAAGAAAGAACGTATTGATTTTTGGCGAGATATAGTATGTTTGGGCGGCGCTTGTGTGTTGGGTTCGTCGTTCGTCGGCGGATGCTGCCTCGCGCGGCGACCCAAGAGATCAAGCGCGGAGACAATGTTCCTAGGTCGGGAGGCGACACCGACGCGATGGTAATGAGTACTCTGAAAAGAAATTCGAATCGCTCGGCGCTGAAATGGCGACGGGTCTTGAAATCGTTAAGAAGGGAATATTCGAGGGTCGGGTGACGCGATCGCGCAGGATTGATGAAAGGAGGGTATGGTGTGAAGGACGTGATGCGCAGGGAAGCCGTCTCGATTTTCCCCGGCCCCCAAAAGGTGCTTCGAGATGCAGCGCTGGGGGGAACAGCCGGGTCATGTGAGACGTCGTGCACAGACCATGCAAAACATGACCTGGCGCTGGGGACAAATGCGCAACACGCTTACATATGCTGTTCTCCATTACGTCAGCAGAAATTTGGAAGTCCGCCAGGCACTGGCTTTCACAAGCTTCCAATGGTGATGATGTTTTGATGTTGACGTTTGTGGCGTCAAGAGGAATCTGACAGAGATAACACCACCCCAGGGCTCGCTCAGATCCGCCCATTTCTAGAACTCCAAAGGGAGAATGTATAGTCAAGAAGAATCCGACTTTGTTTTCTTTTTTGCATTATGGTTCATGGATTGAGGCTGAAAGGAAAAAAAAAACTCCTTGCTTTACCTGGTCCCCTTCATAGACCCCAGCAAAAAGCGTCACACAGATACACACTTCTAGTAAGACCCCAAACCAGTTGCCAAAGATCTTGCCGGAACCCGTCCCTTACTCGCCCATTTTTATATTCCGTCGCACTTCATCCACCAACTGCCCCTGCTTCCTGAAATACCGGATATCAAAGTCCGAGCCTCGTCGTAGTTCGTCTCTTGGTTGGAGGTGTGATTAACTGAACGGGGTATTGTTACTCAAATTGGCCTTCCAATCGGTGCTGGACCCCAGATCGAATAATTTTGCGCTGTCGTTTGCAATACTTACAACTTGTTAGGGGTGGCAGTAGTCGTCGGCCATTGGTAACCAGTGGCATCGCTGAACTTGTAACCATAAGATGAGGTGAAGTCGTCCAAAACAGCAGGGCCGCGCGATCCTGGGCAAGGTGGTTAGCAGCGTCTCCGCGAGGGCTTGGCCAGGGAGTACAAACCATAAGGATACTCCATGGGGATGATCTCCTTGTTGTCATCTAGGTAGTGGAGCAAGGGAGTAAAGATCCTCCAGCTGGCATCCAGCTCATCGTCACGGACAAAGTTGGACTGGTCACCCTTCAGGCAGTCCAGGACCAGAGATTCGTAGGCCTCGGGAATCTTGAGGTCGGAGAAGCGTCGTCGGTAGGTCAGGTCGAGTTCGGTGACAACTGTCTGCATGCTCAGACCCGGGAGCTTGGAGTTCATCTTGATGTAGACACTCTCGTTGGGCTGGATACGCATGACAAGCTCGTTTCGGGGAATGTCCTTAAAAATACCCGAAGTAACGTCCTTGAACTGAATTCGGATCTCGGTCTTTTGCTCGTTGAGTGCCTTGCCGGCCTTCATGATGAAGGGGACGCCATCCCACCGCTCGTTCTTGATGTAAGCCACCAGGGCACAGAAGGTAGGGCATCGCGAATCCTTAGGGACGGTGTCATCCTCCCGGTACGAGGGCTTGCTTCCATCAAGAGACTTGCCATACTGGCCGATGATGACGTTCTTGGGCTCAATGGCGGAGATGGCGCGCAGGACGCGGACCTTTTCGTCACGGATATCCTCCGCGTTGAAGGAGATGGGGCGCTCCATGGCGAGCAGGGTGAGAACCTGGAGAAGATGGTTCTGCATGACATCCCGGATGATGCCGAACTCATCAAAGTAGCCACCTCGGCCCTCAGTGCCGAAAGGCTCCTTGAACGAAATCTGAATGTTGTCAATGTGGTGGCGGTTCCAAGTAGCGCCCAGGAAGGAGTTGCCAAATCGCAGGATCAGGATGTTCTTGACCATCTCCTTGCCAAGGTAGTGGTCAATTCGGAAGAGTTCCTGCTCATTCCAGTCGGGCTCAAGCGACTTTTGCAGCTCCCGAGAGCTGGCGAGGTCCTTACCAAAGGGCTTCTCGACCTATTGTCAAAACTATTAGCATGTGGCCGGCCTACACGGGTGACACTCTTCCACGCACGATGACACGGGCAATGCCGTTCTTGGGGTAGCAGCACTTCTTGAGGTGCTGGGAAACAATCGTGAAAACACTCGGGGGGAGCGCCATGTAGAAGAGTCGATGGGCCTCGGGCCGACTCTTTTCGATCTCCTGAAGGTGTTGCTCAAGCACCATGAAGGACTCATCCTTGTCATACTGGCCGGAGACATAGGTGCACAATTCGCAGAACTCCTCGAGTTGTTGTTCGGATTCCTTGGTAGGGGTCTTCATGTAGGACTTGATGCGGCGAAGGTAGTCCTCGCGGTTCATCTTGGTGCGGGCATATCCAACGATCTGGACATCCTTGGGCAAGAACTGGTTTCGGTACTGGGCAAAGGGTCAGTCGCGAAGAAGCAAAGATGAGAGCCTTCAAGGATTGAAGCTTACCAACCCAAAAAGCGCGGGATACTATCGACGAGAAAGACGGCAATGGATGTTAGCGCAAAGTATCATCAAGGTGAGGGGCGGAGGGGTATTGGAGAGCTCCCCACCGTCTTCTTCTTAGCAAGATCACCAGAAGCACCAAGCACGATGATGGTGGTGTTCTGCTTGAGCTCCATGACCCTAGATAAAAAGCGAGTCAGAGTCAGCGAGGTCAGTCCGAAAAGGCCGAGAACCATCGACGGTCGCTGTCGTCGTGGTCGTCGTGGTCGCATCTCCAAATGGAGGCGAGGGAGCAGCAAGCGCGGGAGCTTGGGAGCATGGTGGGGTTTGATAACACATACGGGTCCATGGCTGCGACTGGAACTTGTTGAGGCAGCTAGATTGGGAGAGAGAGGAAAGGGAGGATCGCGGGCGGCGTAAGCGGGAGAAGGTGGAAGAAGAGAAATCGGCCACGGGGGGGACGAAGGCGAAGAAGGGTCGAAGCGAGACGAGGGAGTTGAGTTAAGTGAGCGAGCTGGGGAGAATAATCTGAGGAAAAGGTGACGCTGAGGTTTGGCGGGTAGGTAGGTAGTAGGCCAGTGGAAGGTTTTATGACGAGCAATGCGTCCGCGGGGGAGCTAATGGATGCGCGAGCTACGGGGCTATGATGCAGTCCCAAGGTGGGTGGGGACCTGCCTACCTAACTAACGCCCTGGACAGGGAAAAAAAAAAGGATGGATGGGCAGGTAGGGACATCAGTGACCTACCTGCCTCCACTGTAAAACCCGCCTGTGCTTGTGCTTCATCCGCCCATTGCTTGGGGATCTATGTACCTGTGTACCTTCCCCCCCTGGGCGGGCTGCCACCACCACCAAACTTGCTTCACTGCATGCGGTAAGGGGTCCAATATCCAGGGCGTCGTCCAGGGCATGGAATTTACCATGACGGGTTCGCTTAGGTTCTATGGTTTCTCATAGATGTTGTTTCGTGCCCCCAAACCAAGGGAAATAAATTCCAAATCCATCCCATGCCCCAAAACGAACAAGTATCAAAGCCAAAAAGGAAAGAAGAGAAAACAACAAGGATGGAGAATGTACTTGTAGCCCAGGTTCCTTCAAAAGCCGCGAGCAACCCGACCCCATGGACCCCCTCCCCCCCGCCCTCGGGTCCTCGTTTTCCGGCACCCTCCCAGGATTTTTGCCTGTAGGTATTGGATAACAACCGGAGAATTATGACATACCATGGAGATGCTACGGGAACCATTCTACCTAGAAGCACGGAGTTCCTTGCGAACTAACCACAGTCTGACTCCGTTCTGTTACGAGCACTCCATTCATCCCACGGCCGGTGACTTGATGTCCGTCTGGGCGGTTTGGGCATTGGGTCAGGCGTGTGTCCATGGAGTTCCAATATCTTACGGGCTCCCTAGTTGGGTGGTATTTCGGGGTGTCGCGGAGTTGACGTATGTTGGCATTCCACATCCGTCCTTTCACTTCGACGCTGTGCTTCCATCTACGCTTCCTCATCAAGGCCCTCGTCGGGCTGCAATCTGATTCGAGATGGCGGCATGTGTCGTGTGCCGTGAGCATTACGAAGCAGCTGGCTTCTGTGACGGTGCATAACCTCATCCCAACCATGTCTTTGTAAGCTGCGGCACACCCGGACATCGATCCTCACCGAGTCTCAGCCTTCGGCGAGCGAGGATGGGGGGAAACCCAAGACGGTGGTGGCGGCCCCGAATGCTAGGCGCAAGCGGCCGCTCCCCAACACGGAACAGTTCTGATCCACCCAATGTCGCACTGGGACCGATTGTCGAGTTTCCATGGTTGAGAGGTTTGACCTCTTTATTCAGGTCGGCCTTGTTCCCGTCGAAGGCGGACTTTCTCCCGTTGCACATAAATACGATTCCCAATCTGTCCCTCATGGCTGAGACGCTTCTGACGCACCCAACAAACAGAGCTATCCCCGTCCCTCTTGGGACAATTGTAGTTCTCTCGTCGAGCCTCCAGCTGTTAAAACATGCATATAATCCATATCTCAGTGGCCCAACCGTAGACTGGTCTTGCTCCACGCAGCGGTTCGAATTGCCCATCCAGTCCAGGCCCCCTGGTCCCTCCTGTGCCGTTTGTACAGAGCACTCATGTACCTACTCCCGAAGGGCTCACCCTCAACAACTGGGACCTGTGCCATGGGCCGAATCCCTGAAGGGGCACCCTCCCCCCATGCTATCAGATAGCCGCAACCCATTAGACTGGCGCTTCCCTCCAGTTCCTGCGCTGAGGCGAGAAAGAATTGCCCAATAAGTCGGACTTCGATGTCCGACCTCCCCCAACTTGGATGACTTGTACCCGCACCAACCCCTCCTCCCCGGTGTCGGCTTCAGCTTCAGGAAGAAGCTATTGGGGCGGGAAACACAATCAAGTGTTCCATCCAGCTGTTGATCAGGTCCAAGAATGAGACCGCTGCGGGAATTTCTCTCGTCAAGGTTGTTGAAAACTAGTCATATCCACATGAGGAGGATTCCTTAGCTTCTGTGCTTTCTTCTGCCGACATGATGCGATCGAATGAGATGCATATGTATATCTGGCCTATCTCCGACTTCATTCGAGGGGCAATGAGGTGTCAACCGCATGGTTGCCAGCTGTTGAGGAAGCATCGCCTCTCATAAGTCTCAGAACACTGTTGCCAAGCCGGAACAAGTCATTCCTGGCGAAACAATTCGGATTTAGGTGAAAGATGCATCCATACACACAAGACTCATGGGCAACTAATTTGTCGATTTGTCAACTCTTGGTGGTCATGGCCTCGGTGCAATTACCCAGCGAGCCCGAATTTATCCAAGAAAATCAACCGACACTCCGTTGGGTTGGGTTGTCTCCTCATCATCACATGCAACCCGGGGCTAAGCCGGATAAAGCCGTTTTTAGTGTGGGGGTCCTTGGGGACCTGAGGCATGATGGAAATTGTGGCTCAAGACTAGTCCGTGGCTGGAGCAACCCTGTGGCTGTGCGCCGTTCCGTGAAAAAAATGGTTGGCAGGCTGACAAAATTTGAACCCTAAACCCACACGTGATCCAAGGGCTCAAATCTTCGGGCTTGGGATAGCGCACACCATTATCGCATCCACTCAACCCTCAGCCGGATCATCAAGACACCAACGACGCGCACCAGCAATACGGAAAGGTCTTTTTGTTAAGACATTTCCTCAGACTCTTACTAACCCCCAGGTTATTTGAGAGGCGGACGCCATACCACAGCCACGATGCCTTCGGAAGCCGGTCACAGACGTGAGTATTCTCCTCCTGATCCCCGCCGATGGCGGGCTGGTTCCCCAGCGGGAATCCAGGAATTGAGCCCTCTTTTGCGATTCAAACTGACACATCTTCTATAGTATACGTCAAGTGAGTACAATCCTGCAATCCAGAACGCACGCGATATGAAAAGTGCCAGGGACTCTGGTCCCGCCGAGAACCCACGAAATCCGATGTCGAATTTTTGCGATACCACGGCACGAAACCGAAAACGCGACGGGGACTTTGGGCTGACGATGATGGTTTAGGGGACGTCACCTGAGCTACCAGCGCTCTCGTAACAGCACCCACCCTGGCACCAGCCTGATCAAGATCGAGGGTGTTGACGACACGAACGCCGCCAAGTAGGTTCCCTTGTTGGAAGGATAGTCTATTAGTCGGTCTGCATACTGACCAGATATTCACAGCTTCTACCTCGGCAAGAAGATCGCCTACGTCTACCGGGGCCAGAAGGAGATCCGGGGAACCAAGATCCGAGTGATCTGGGGCAAGGTCACCCGGCCGCACGGTAAATACATTTATTTCGATGCACTTCACAAACAACAACACATACTGATCGATATCTAGGCAACTCCGGTGTTGTCCGCGCCAAGTTCACTTCTCCTCTCCCCACCAAATCTTTCGGTGCTTCCGTTCGTGTCATGCTGTACCCCTCGTCGATATAAAAAGGGTTTCGGGATGGAGTTGGTAGTGAGGGCGGTTCTCATTTGGCTGCATTGGTCGAGGCAAGGATAAAGCAAACTGCCTTGCTTTGAGGCATTGAATTCAAAAAAGACGTCAAATCCCAACCCCGAAGAGCTCTGAACACCTGGGCATCTCGTTCATGATGGTTGTCACTTCTTCCCCATACATGAGGCGGCTGGCGAAAATCGGAAGCCCTCGGTCAGGGCAGTCCACGAGACACCAGCGATGGGATCAAGTGGATGGGAATCGAGAGCGGAATTTCGGCAACCGGTGAATAGGGTTACAAGCGACTCATCGATGAAATGTCAGGTCGGGGCTTTTATTACGGCAGCACAATGTTCCTGAAAGCTGGATTGTGATTTGACTGATGCGGGAAGTTTTGAGCCATGGTCGGCGTCTTATGATGAATCGGAAATGTCTTTTGAAACAAATCAACGGCCGCCCCCTTGTCCATCTAACCGTGCGGCTCGGCCATGGTCGCTGTCGTCGTACAGAGACCGAGGCGTCTGCGTCAGGCTGCCTCCATGTGCTATCATCACGGTGTCTTTTGTATCCCATTCTGCATGTGGTCCATGGAACCTCGGGCAACCTCGTAGTAACCTCCAGAGTCCATTGCCTCGTGAATCGGGCTGTGACATAGATAGGCCTCCAGCGTCACCTCGAGTTGCCAAACTCAGTCAATCAAACATTGACGTGATTTTGCGTATTCCGGCGACGTCACGGGTGGTTCACCCATTCTTCCCTCGTGACGAAGGGGTTTACATTCAACCCCGTCACATCAACGTGTGCGTATCACATGTGTATGTCACTTGTCGAAGACGGTCTTTTAACAGCTGCCTTTTACTCAGAGACACCAACACAGGTGTAATTGTTTGTTCCCATGATAACTAGGGCAACGTGACTACTTAGCCCTTGGCGAGTTACGGAAGACATAGAGACTGTACGCTCTCGCCACCTCCCGTCCCCTACTCCATATGCTCAAAGTGGCATGTAATAGGACAAACCAACTAAGAATGAGCAGCTGAGGATGAGAGGTGCCTCATACGCACGGATGTAAGTGTTGATGTGTGATCAGTCGTTCAGCCACGAAGTCTTCCAGAAACTTCCAAGGCGTGATCGCATGGGGGCATGACCCAAGGACACCTCCACTGACACCTCGCAACACGAATGCTAGCGCCGTCTGGCCTATCGGACAGTTGATATTCGCAAACTCGACTTGTGCCAATCGAAATAGATGTTCCAAGGAAAATACTAGGTGGTTGCCTAGTCAATATCCAAAGCGTCACAACATAGTGTGAAGCAGGCAATGTGATTGGCGCCTCATCACGATGCCTTCTCATTCGCCTAAATCACGATTCTAGCCCCTCGGTAAACCATCAAACCAATGATTGCGGAAGAGGACGGCTGTTCACCGCCCGTTGGTATTCTCAGCCACCAATTCGCACCAGAATGTCATTTGTGTTGGTCAACCAGCGAGAGCAAGAGAATCGCTCACTGCTCATCACTTCACCCAATCGCACACCTCGCAATTCGGACAGTGATCCCACTTCGAGAAACTATTGAGAAAAATATTTAGGACCCAGGGCTGAGGGATCGTGGCCTGATTTTGACTATTTCCAGTCAAGTTCCATCGACTTAGACGACCGTGTTTGTGTCAGGGCAAAACAGTAGGGTCAGGTTCGACTAGCGCAAAGAACCCCCATTCACCGATTAATTGAGTCGGTGCCAGCTCGCGATCCCTCCGGGCGACGAGCCTCCCTAGGTAGTTAGAGATTGAAGAAATATGGGACGACAAAGTGAACACAATTCGACACAAGCTACGGATCGCGAGAGAACCCTTCAATATCTCAGCGGTCCCTAGTTTCCCATCTGTTTACCGCAAGTTCAAACGGTGTGAGTTTGGCGGACAGAGCAAATTTTTCCATGCAGCATGAGTTGGCTAGGACCTTGTAAGGGGACGGCGAGGCTATCTGCCAGGGCATGGGATAGGATAGAAACCCCCATGTTCTTTCGCAACAAGCGGTGCATCTACCTACTTGTAGGTATCTGATCTGTGAAGTGCAATACATACCTAGGTAGGCAACCGGAAGACCCGAGTTTGGGAAAAGTCAAATGGAAAAATCCATTAATCCCGTCAATCTGTTGCGGAACCATGCGGAAGGGTTCATTCATCCGGTACATACATATGTACAGCTCATGTCTGGCTGGTTGATAGCCGACAAGACCCTCACCCAAGACAAGATGCACAGAGTTTGAAGCCTCAGTCGAATGGATGGATGGTGACATGGGTTTATTCAGCGGAACAGGGACCAGGAATCCAGCGATGGATCCAATGCCAGCTGAAATGACCAGCCCTAGCTTTAGTCGGCGCTTGCAGTGTGGAGAGCTTGTTGTTTTGTGTGGTACGCAGAATGGAGAACGAGAGAGAAGGACAGGGAGGACGTGGTGACGATCGTCCCAGTTCGACCCTCTTCGTCCCGTCCCAAGTTAGCGGGCGCACTGCAGACCAAAGTTTTCGCATCGGCTCTGCCGGGACAACCAAAGCTCAATGGCGTCAACCGGACGTTTTGGCTCTGTATGCCAAACCGGACATTGTGGTTGAACTAACGGAAATGGAAACAAAACATGGCTAGAAGAGTGAGTAATTAGTACCAAGGCCGCCCTGTTGCAAGAGCCTCTTCGCAAGGAATGGGGAAATTGGTCACCTTTTGATAGCAAGAATCAAGGAGCTACTTCGTGCTTGTACATAATAAGCACTTGGCAATGGCAGTAGTAGCGGCAATTGCTGATGCCTATCCAACGAGATTCGTCTGGCAGGACAATACGCATCGTGCTGGAGAAAGGGCCGATCAAAGAGAGCATCGAGATTCAAGCGCGGCCCTAACTGCTGTGGCTGAGCCCGCGAGAGCGGGAGAACCATCATCCACTGCTGTACATACTGTCGCAGTGCCTATCTTCAAACGTTGAAATCTCGAAAAGGCAGCAATCGGATGAGAAGAAGAGGGTGTGCTAGAGCCACCCAACACGAGCCCGAAACAGGGGGAGCCAACGACCGATCGACCCCCGCGAGGGGAAGACGTCAAGATGACCTGGCCTGGCTGGGAATTCGAGCCAAGCGAGGGGCGAGAAGCTCGCTCTCCTCACCAACCGAGACTGGACAGCCCCTGGCCACGACACAGCGGCAGAAGAAGCTTGCACAGCGTGTTTTACCAACGACGGAGCCACGCAGCGACGCTCGACTTGCTTGCAGGTGGGTGGATGGAGCCGGTGGACGTGGCATTCAAGGTCCTGCGGGTGGTCCTTGGCAGCGACGGGTACTTGGATAGGTAGGTATGTACGGGGAGGTACTCGAGGTCGCGGCCAAATGCTGTTACGGACCTTGTATGAAGAAGCGCTGTGTTGTGTCGAAAATACCAGGGGACAACCAGGGCATCCAGGGCATCCAGGGCATCCAGGGCGGCATTCTATCCTGTTTCCATGCCGGGGAGGGTTCAACTGGAACTTGTCAACCGCGTTTTTCTACCTACCAAGTAGATAGGTCTCAGCTGATAAGGCGGGCACGGCAGTTGATGGTGTGGCGGATGGGGAGGTGGTGTTGTTGACGGCGATGGAGGGCTGAGTAGCAGTCAACAAGCCCTTCAGCTGCGGAGGTTGCTCCGACCAAGGTAGTTTAGTGTCATGGGCCACCGATCGGAGTACGAGGTATCATGCTTCGTACCCGTGCAGTAGCAGGAGGCGGAGGGTGAAGACGCGTCATGATCAGATGGTGTGTCTCGATACTCCCGCCGGGGGCCGCTCCCGTTGCAAGTCGTCGTCTCATTCATTGGAGAGTCGTGAGTGTCAAAGAAAGTACAGTACTTTGGGAAGCTGTGCCGCCGCTGAACCAGGCCAGGCCAACCACCTATTCTGTACGCGGATGGGTACGTACGTAGTCTTTTTTGCCTCTTGGATCCAAGGCCGAGTTGCTGTTCGTCTTGCTGATCATATTGGCTGGCGGTGTGCTTGAATTTGAGTCGTCGTTCTCAAAGCGTTGAGGTGATCCGATGATGGATTCCGAGGAAGCCAGTCATCGAAAAAGCAGTCGAACCTGCCCTACCTGCGAAGTACCTACCTACCTGCCCGCCCGCCCAGGCTCGCTTCAAAAACACGAGGAAGGAGGTACACGACTGCATCCATCCGGGGGGATAGCACACCAGTTAAGTTTTTTTTTAAAGACATGATGCATCCCTCCCCTCTTTCGGATATTTCCTTTGCCCAATTTCTTTTTGGGGAAAAAAAAAAGAAGATCAGACCTGTTGCGTCGTCTCTCGCTTCGTTTTTTCCAGCCCTCGTTTTGCATCAATCAATTTCTTCACGCACCCGGGCCGTTATCTTTTTTCAGCGTGCTGCCTCATTTCACATCGTCGAGTACCCCGTACCCCAGTCAAATAATCCGGAGCAATCTATCCACGGGGAGACCAAATCTTGACCATTGGGCGAGCCAACCAGGACTTCATCCTACGATAATACCACATACCAGGCTCAGATACAAAATTACCCGTACATTTCTGTGGCACCCGGCTCGAAAACCACTGCATCTGCCACCATCGAAACAACGCCCGGTAATTCCAACGTGGTGTAAGGCCCTCGGGTGAAGAGATAACGACATCAGCAATTGGCCCAGCTCGAAAGAAGACGGAGCATCCGACCAGCATCCATTGCACAGCAGGATCCCAGCCCCATTCATCAACCACCTCACATCTCCCGCCACACTCGGACAGCGGTTCCGTCCCCAGCGACCCGAGAACGATTGGCCCATCAAGCTGCACCGTCCACGAGGCCTAGACAGGGTTGCTACGGATAGTCGACGCGCCAGTACCAAAGCAGGGCAATCGCTAGAAAGCCACCATCGACAGCATCCCCAGCTCGCTGGTGGTGTACCTACCTCGCCCCTTGCTAGTCGCGCGCCGCGGTCAAATCTCGAATCGACCTGGTCCTAAATTGATAGTGACGTCAGGACGCTACATCAAAGAAGCGAGCACTTGAAGCAGCACGCCGCGAAGAAAGCGTGGGAAAAAAGGAACGAAACAGCTTTAGCATCAGCCCAAGCAGAGACAGTTTACCTGTGGGGGGCTAGCAAAGTCAACAGAAAAAGCAGCAGAGACAGAGAAGAGGACGATCGAGAAAACAGAGACTCGAATACAGGGATACCCGAAAGAGTGTGAGACATCTCCACCCGTTTTCGGTAGCAAGAAGAACAACAGCCAGCATCGATTTGAGAAAGTTGGAAACCAACACACCGCGAACAACGCGTTTATACCTACCAAGTCAATTAATCCCGGAGCCATCCATCAATCACCAACAAGTATTGACAGTGGCAAGGCGACGGAGCAGAGACACCCAAGACCCATTTAACAAGACGCAGCCCACACTCGCTGGCCCAATTCTTCCAGCAACGGCAACACGCAAACCCACATCCCGGACCACCCCCCCCCCGGCCTGTTTCACGACCACGATAAGGTGAGATTTCAGTACCTTGTTCTCTCGGCGCCGCATTCGTTCGCTCGTTGTCTGGCCGCTCTCACGATACGGGACTGACACTTACTTACAAGGCTCTGCCAGCAGGCATTCCATGCTCAACCCGGGCCATCAACATCGTCAACGGGTATGAATCCTGCCAATACGACCTGACTTACAGCCTCATCTATACTTGCATCGCACACTCCGTCGGCCCCGAAGCTACGTGCAACTCTAGCAGCGCCGTCAGGCCAGCTGAAGAGACCTCAGGTCCCGACTGCAACACCCACACACTACCTTGAAGAAGTACCTAAGGTGCTGTACGGAACACAAAAGGGTACCTACCTGCTAGGGTACTCCGTGCTACTCAAGGTACCGACTGATCTCTTCCCTGACCAACGAAGTACTTCGTCGGTGGCTTCCTTCCCCCGGTCCACCAGGCGTCTGTCCACGAGTCTAGCTCCACTCTTCCTTCCGTTCTCTTTCTCTTGCCAGGTTCCCTCATTGATAGCAAGCCCCCCCCCTTCCAAGACGGAAAAAGACGCCCCCCCTAAAAAAGGCCGGAAGCAGCCCACTCGCTCTCAAGCCCCCAACCTCTTCCAAAGACCCCCTACGCCATCGACCTCCCGGACTCTTAGAAAATCTCCACCCCAAGAAATATCCATCTCCCACAGTCCCACGACGATTTCCTCTCTTCCTTGCTAGTAGCCGTTTGGTCTCAGTTTCGGTGTCCTTCCCCCGGCCGCCCTCTCCTTGCTCCTTGAAATCTCTCGTCCACTAGGTATCTCCATCTCATCGGTCGATTGCCTACGTCCCTCCACTTCGTCCTATCGGCCAGCGACCCTGTTGTCAGAGCAAGCGCGCGCAAGGACCGCTCTCAAGATCCATCGAGTCAAATCCACGACCAGGTCAGGTCAATAAAGCAGCTCTCCTCCCCCGGCGCCCGCCAAAATGGCGACCTCCACCGAGCAATATCGTCAGCAACCGCTGCCGCCGTCAAACTACCCGGCGCAGCAGTATCAGCAACAGCACCAGCACCAGCACCAGCAACAACAACAACAATACGACTCCCAGGAAACCTCCTACCCGCCGGCATCTCCGCGTCGTTCTTCCCAATACCCCCCAAACTCTCGAACCTTGAGCTTTCGCTCCCAACGATCGCATAAAAGCTCCGGGAGCAAGGACTTGTTCGAGACACACGCCGAGAAGGAAGCGAAGCGCTTACACAGTAAAGCTGACCCAACTCTGGCTATCAGCGAGGCAGAGCCCTGTACGTTGCACCATCTGAGATCCCCATCCCGACATGGTCTAACATCTAAACCCAGCGGTCGTCGCCACTATGGTGACTGAGTCGTCCTTCGCACCTCTGCGATCTATACAGTACAAGGACGTCGATGGCAATGCTATCGGTCCGTCAATTTCCAACCCCATCTCACTGTCACAACACGCCACTAACAGCACCTCCAGCTGAACCCGACAAGTCAAACCCAACTCGAAACCGCTGGGAACGTCCACTAGACACGATCCGCAGCTTTGAAGCGGCAATTGATGGGGGCTATTCTCGGAAGTCCCTCTACCGAACCGGTAATTCCACCAGCCTTACTTCTCAGGCCTATTGACGAGATAACTGACCCATCTCCTAGAAACCGACTCCACGGCTCACTACTACAACTACAACAAGCGCAATAGCTCATTCACTGGTAGGTCTTGAGCACAACGTCTCATCACCCCACAAGTTTGCTAATTCCCCGACCAGGAAGCCAACCACGTTTCCAGCAAGACAGTTACTACCAAAACCGTCCTGCATCATTTAGGCCAGAGCAAACTCAATTCGAACGACCACCGCGAGGCAATTACTTTGATGGGCAAGCTTACAGCAACGGCTACGGCACCGGGCCGACCCGGCAACGGATGTCTCGTCAACAGACGGATCCTCAATATCAATCCTCGGGACGGGACCAAAACATCTATCCTTTGCCGCACAAGGACCGGTCATATGAGACCGTGACCTCCGCTGCCGGCAGTGGAAACTCCGACCAGGCAGGTTATCAGACGGACCCTACCAGCAGCGACAACAGCTCAATCGATCGGACGATGCCGGTTAGGCGCCGCGAGCCTTTCAATGAGTACGGTTCCAACCAACCTCAACAACCATACCAGCGCCAATCCAACAACGCCGGGCCCAACGGCGCTGCGAGACAGCCCCAGTCGCAACCTCCACCGCCACAAGCACCGCCTGCCGCAGCACAGCAACAAACTCCATCCCTGAAACACAAGAACACGCTTCTGAGGCGCACGTCGACGCTGAGGACAGATGCCCCCGAAAAGCGAAAGAGCTGGTTCGCTCGCCGCTTTAGCAAGAACCCGTGAGGATGCGACCGATAAGTCTCGATTTTCTACGACAAAACACATACACACGCGCGCGCACATACGCACAGACGCATACACACACACACATGGGCACATTCTGAAGCAACCACTCTCCTTTGTCGATACCCCTTTTTCTGCTGCGACACGGTCATCCAACCCCCCCCTTGGCCTTGGTGAATTAAAATTCTTCTGTCACGACCTATAAACCTACCGATGTCTTGAGACCAGGCAGACCTACCGTATTGGGTCGTTCTTTGTGTCGGGTTTCAAGATGATAGGTTTACGCCTTGGCTTGAAGAAGCGAGGCGAAGTGCATGACATTGGTGCCGGAACGAGCAGGTCACACACGAAAGCTGTACGAGGCGTTGATGGGTTTTACTTTGTGCAGCTCTTATTTCGGGGATATTGGGCGGATAAGACAGATGAAGGATCTGGCTCGCCGCAACTTAACACTAATTATTCCTCATTCCCCGGGGCTTACATATAGCATATACACGTGGCTGTAGGGACATGTTGCTTTAGCACTGACAGCCGCACGAAGGCGGATTGATGAATATGATGCAATGGAAAATAATTTTGATGCGCCACCAATTTCCCTCCCCTCTGATGCAGACGTGATTGAGAGAGCTGGATTAAGACCAAAACCAAGACTATTTTGCTGTTGTACATGTGAAGATTGAAGAACGACCATGATATCCGTGAACCTACGTTAAGACCATTATTGGTCCTTTTTGCTCTCTGGCTTAGCTTTATCCAACTCTTCGGATTGATCCTCCTTCATCGCTACGATGATGTACGATATGAGGACAACGTTGGCCATAACGGCAGCCAATCCACCAGCGAATGATGCGTTGCCTGGTGAGAATGGTCAGCTGAGGAGTAGTGACGATGGAGAAATAGAGATCATCACCTTTGAAGATGGTGTGTACGGTGGCAAAGTAAGAGCCGATGGGAACAACAATCATGGCCAATGTGAAGGCCAGGAGTTTGTAGATGACATCACTGTGTTGATAGTGGTTAGATGTTGGGTTATCTGAGAGTATTCATGTGGTGATGAGATAGATGGATGGGTTGGAGAGATGAGGACAGACAACACAACACGTACTTGGGGACAGCGGGACTGGTGTTGGACTTTTCCTCGACGGTGTCATCCTGGTCGAGGATTGTCTTTTCGGAAGCGACGATGCGTCGGGTCGCCATGACTGTCTATGGGTGGGGGGATTATCTAGATGGGTGGTTGGTTGTTGGTTTTAGATGAGGGCGTCGAGAGGGTAGCTAGATAGTGTGTGTCTTTGTCGTGGGCGCGAGGTTAATGAGAGAGAGGTTCACGGTCCACATGCACGTGCGAGACCAATGGGGGGCGTCCAAATGAAGATGGACGCTCGCATAGGTACCTCCCTAGGTACTATTATACATCGGTAGTCCTCCATAAGTCGCCAATTTCCCTTTGTCTATTTCTTCCACTCGTATGGATAGACGGTCAATGATATTTCACATTGGGTAGGAAATATTTTCATCTCGTAAATCCAGGTCATACATTGCCAGCCTTCTTAGGTAGGTACCTATCTCATCTAGTAGGTCATCCACCATACCCCCAGTTCATGGTTCCCCCTGCTCCCCTTCACCACGTGATTTCGCGACATTGATCGTGCTTGTCGGAAGCGCCCACGGCCCGTGTAAGCGCGTCTGTCTCCCGTGTTTGTTGAACGAACCGCTCAGAAAATCTCCACAACAATCCCCTCCTCATTCAGCCCAGAACCCAGTCCCAGCTCCCCCCGAAACGCTCACAATCCAAAGCTCGGGGTTCAATACAGACTGTGTTGACAGGTTCTAGCATTTCGAGCGTTATTTTGAGCTTTTTCCTCACGTCTTTTGCTTGGGTGGGCAAACGCCTGTTTACTGGTTCAGTCATACGCTGCTCACCTCGCTTTTTTTTTTCGTTTGCTCTCTTGAGCCTCTAGCAACTCTTTTTTTTCTCGGCCGTCCCACCAATCTCCGTGCTCCTCCTATTGTCCTTCCTATTGTTCGTGTTTTTTTTTTCTCTCCTCCGCCTGTGACAATGGCACGCAACTCTTCTCCACTGCCCATTCGGCACTCAAATACACTGCCTCGAACCCCCAACCTCGCACACCACTCGATAACAATCGACGATGCCGACGAGCTAGCAGAAGACACGATTCCTTGTTCACCATCTGCTTTCCTCCGCGACCGCGAGATCACACAGCCCACGCAGCCTACGCAGATCCTTCAAAAGCCTATGCTAGCACCAATGAGATCTTCCTCTCCTGCGAGCAGCATTATTGAAGTTCCTGCATCATCGCCTTTTCAACCATCTCAGAAACCTACACCACTCGGCTCCCGTCTTGCACCCGCGGGCACCATATTTCGTCCCCCTCCACGACTGCCTCCTACCACGAACATGACGAACAAGCGGCCGGCTGTAGAGCCCATTCTCATTTCTGATGACGAAGACGACCTGACTCCTTCTCGGGGCGACATACGTCCGACAACGTTTAAGGCACAGATCTCGGCTTATGCGTATGACCCCCAGGCGGACCCAAAGCAGATGCAAAACAAGCTGCGCCAGATTTGGGATGTTTTCGGCGCCAGGGTGCCCCCGTACCAGGCTAAAGAAGCTCTGAAAAGATGCGACAATGATATCGAAGACTCGATTGTGTGGCTTGAGCAACAGCTCTCCAAGCCAGTGCCCTCGCAACCAGCGGCGAAACCGAAAACTGGCCGACGCTTGATCAGCAAAGCGGCTCTTCAATCAACTGCATCCAGCCGAGCTACGTCTCGCTCTGTGTCTCAAAACAGCTCGCCGAGCCCACAGAAAAAGCCCAGGCGCCGCTTGGTCCAAGGTATACGAGGGAAACCCAAGCGCTCCCCCTCTCCAAGCCTCTCCTCCCAAGAGAGTGTGCTCAAGCTACCCAGACTACCCTCAAGTGATGACCCGTTGGTCATTGACCTCGTTGATAATGACAAGGAGGACGCATACCAAGCGGAGTTGTCGCCAGAGCCGAGTGATAACGAGGCCGATCGAGTCTTGAACTGTATCAACACAAGCACAATTCAGGAATTGGCAGCCATGACCGGCATGAAGGAGGCTCAGCTGGAGCTCATGGTCGAGAAGCGGCCGTTCGCTGACCTCTTCAAGGCCCGGCGAGTCACGACCAGCAAGAAACCCGGCGCCCGGAAGGCGAGCAAAATCAGCATCGGCGAGAGCGTTGTGGAATCTGTCCAGGTGTTTCTCAATGCAGTCTCTGCCATTGACGAAGTTGTTGCCAAGTGCGAGATCGACGCCAAGTCGATCAAGAACCGTCTTGAGAAATGGGACGTGGACGTCTTCGGTCATGACAAGCGCGGGCGGCGACAGAACTCGGAAGACCTACCTCCAACCCCAACAAGCATGAGCGCTACAAAGTACGTTCGGCCGCCAGTGCCCAATCAGCCCGCAATGATGGATGGCCATTGCAAGATGAAACCGTTCCAGCTGGTGGGACTCAACTGGATGTCGTTGCTCTACAACTTCAACATCGGCTGCATCCTGGCCGACGAAATGGGCTTGGGCAAAACATGCCAGGTCATTTCCCTCATCTGCCACTTTGTGGAAGAGTACGAGAACGACCGTATCAAAAGAAGACCCTGGCCCAATCTGGTTGTTGTGCCTCCGAGCACCTACAACAACTGGCTGGTCGAGTTCGAGAGGTTCGCGCCCGACTTGTCCGTCATCGGGTATCGTGGTTCCCAACCCGAACGGGCCGAGATAGCCTACAACATCGAACAGGACCCAGACGCCTGTCACGTTGTCCTCGCGACGTATTCTCAGATCAACTCTCCCGCTGACGTCGAGGCCATGAACTCGTTCGAACTCAACGCAGCCATCTTTGACGAGGGTCACAAGATGAAGAACCCAGAAACAAAGACTTACAGAGACCTTCGTCAGATCTCGTCATCGTGGAAGATGCTACTGACTGGTACGTGTGCTTTCCATGTCTCCCATGTGACGCATATTGCTAACTTCTCATAGGAACCCCGGTTCAGAATAACTTGCTGGAAATGACATCGCTACTCAATTTCATCAACCCCAAGATGTTTAATGGATATATGGATCACATCAAGTATATCTTCAGCCAAAAGGTCACCGTCCGAGACGTCTCGAACGGGGCCTTCCTCTACAGCGAACGTGTCAAGCGCGCCAAGACCATTCTTGAACCCTTCATCCTCCAGAGACGCAAGGATCAAGTCTTGTCAGATATGCCAGCCAAGGTCTGCAACATTGTCCACTGCGACATGAGCGAGTCTCAAAGGGCAGTGTACGCCGAGTACGAGGAAATTTTCAAAACGGAACCGTCTCAGCGCGTCGGTCGGAAAATCGGCCGGCAGAATGATATAAACAACTGTTGGATACAGTTGCGAAAGGCGGCTCTCCACCCGCTCCTATTCAGACGCCACTTCGATGACAAGACGGTCAAGAAGATGGCTCAGATCCTCATGGACAACGTTGCGCAGAGTGAACTGCACCAACCGGAGATCAAGCACTTGATCCAGGAGCTCCAGAACGCATCCGACTTTGAGCTTCACCTTTGGTGCCGAGACTACTCGGGCCTACTTGGCAAGTTCGACATTCCTCCAGAGACGGAGCTAGACAGCGGCAAGGTCCGGAAGTTGCTCGAGCTGATCAAGCAGTACAAGAAGAACGGCGACAGAGTTCTTGTCTTTAGCAAGTTTTCGCGAGTGATTGAGCTCCTACAGGAGGTTCTCGCTCTCAAAAACATCCAACATCGGGTGTTGATGGGTAACACGAATGTGGCTGAACGACAGTCTCTCATTGACGAATTCAACGAGGATCCCGAAATCCCAGTATTCCTCCTTACCACCGGCGCTGGAGGTACCGGTATCAACCTTACCGCCGCCAACAAAGTAATCATCTTTGACCAGTCGGACAACCCGCAGGACGACATCCAGGCGGAGAACCGCGCGCACCGGCTCGGCCAGAAACGCGATGTTGAGATCATCCGGCTCATCGCGTCGCATACCATTGAGGAGCTGATCTACAAGGCCTGCCAGAAGAAGATCGAACTGGCTAACAAGGTCACCGGCGCCGTGGCGGAAGATGATCCCGGACTGGCAGAGCAGAATCTCGAGAAGGAAGTCCGCAAGATGCTCATGGAGGAGCAGATGACGCCGCCGTAGGACGGCAAAGCAAGGAGCCCTTGGACAGGGAGGGTTACGCCCGATACCTGAAGAGGCGGCAGCATGCTGACGCCTTTTTACCACCTCTTTTGCTTTTTTTCTTCTCGGCATTCCTGTGCTTTTCTTGCCCGTCTTTCAAGATGCCTTTGTTAGAAGCGATTCCCATTTTATCTATCATCAGGCATGGCTGAGCGATATGTTAGATCGCGTCTTCGGTTTGCATCCGAAGACCTCGAGTTACTTGGGGATGATCATTCACATATTCATCCTCCGTTTATTCACATCGGTCACGACCAACCAAGCATGATTCATTCCACCGAAGAGGGGCTACGAGAGGGACCGTTCCTAGTTGCTGTTGTTGTTTTTTTCCCAAGCAACTTGACGATTAGACATCTGTCCCTTGAGGGTTTGAGCGCTGTCTATTTTCTACGAGTCTTGCCTTTGATGAAAGCGAACAGAGGGTTACACCAAGGCAATAGGGGGGACCCAAGGCAAGGGGGGGGGGAGCTATGGTTTGCTTATGGCCGCAATAGAGGATTGATTTTATTCAAGCTGGCCCAAGGAGGTTTCCGGACTGGATCAGGGTGTGGCGTACATAGGCACAAGATCCAAAGCATTGTCGACTTTGGTTCAGGAGAACAAAATAAAAATACATGAGATATGAACTCCAGATCAAGTTCCCTCGCTAGCACTTGTCACTGTGAAACTATCAAGGTCATAAGTCCATCCATCCATACATCCACGCTCATCAAGGTCACTTACTCTCCCCCTCGTAAGTCCCAAGTCCTCTTCCACAGACAATGACTCAAGTCTCTCTCTCACCCCCCCTGCTAGCCCGCCCAAACCAACAACCCATTGATCGACCAACACACGCTCCGGCCCGTCGCCACCACAGCCAGAAAAAAACACATCGTCCCGACGCCGTTCTAAGACTAGGCAAACTCCTCGGTTGGTCTTGGACGCTAGAAAGTTTTTTTTTTTCTCTCTCCCTTTCTCTCTTCAACGTTTTTAGCCTCTCGAAACGGTCAAGCCGCACATAGGGGTGTTTACCTACGTAGTAGCACGACTAGTCGATGTGCCCCTGGAACCTGTTTGGTGTTTTGGTGGTGGCTGGGTTGGCTGGGAGATTTAGGTGAAGAATCATGATGACTTGTTCATGGTTTGATAGACTACCAAGTAGATAGATATCTGTCTTAGGGGAGCAAATCGCATTAAACTGGGTATTCAACGGCGTCGAAACGGCATCACATGAGGGCTGTTCAAGTTGGTAGAGTTCAAAAACATGATTCGTCGATTTCGAGCAACCTTCACCTCCAGTGAACCAAGTTAAACCTCTCTAAAAACCAAAAGCCCCTTTCCCAAACCGAACAAAGTCCAACGCCCCAGATGGCGGAAGGACTACATTCCCATAAATTAGAAAGACGCGCCTTGGACAGAGGTGCGAGGATATCACTATTAGAAAAACATCAAGTCCCCCATAAAACATGAAAAGCGCCTAGACTCCACGGACAGCCCCGTTGTCCGTATCCTGCCCCGTAACCTTTTCCTTTTGAGTAAATCTGTAGAGGGAGGGAAGAGATGACTTCTTGCCTGGCCCCTGTACCGGCCATCCACAGTTTGTTATATTATCGACAGGTGTTGCCCAAACAGTAACCTCGTTGAAGCACCAAAAGAGAATCATGTGAAGGGAGATGGCGCATTAGCCACGTGAGATCCTGCCGTGGGCGCGTGGTGATTTTAGACCGATCCGGTCGTGGGAGATGAGGCTTCTCCAGCGATTCGCGACCGCAGAAGGGTTGCGGCCAAGGGTGCTGGCGCATTGTTGCCATTGTGTCCCGGACAACTGCAGCTGCTCGATTACGAGCTCAACAAGTATGCGATCGTCATGGGCGGTCCATTCGAAATCAGCCGGTTGTCGATTCTCGGGAGAGGGAGAGCCTCGCCTCAGTGGTGGAGGCGCAGTAAGGACACGGGGAGGTCGCGTCGGTGTTGAAGGCAAAGGCGGTCTCGCGGTCCCGGGCTTTTGCGCTGGAATAGGTACGCTGTTGTGAATGAGGAGGCTCTTATCACGGCCAGCCATTGAACGCGTCTTGCTCGCGGCTCGAGAAGAAGGGCGCTTCGTAACCTTCGCCGCAGGTGTCTTGGGTTGACGCGGTCGCAAAGTCTTTGGCGGGAAAGGCGCGTGGGCCAGCGGAGGCGTGGGCAGTTGGCCGTCGTAAGGCCCAGGGTACGAAGTAGTCATGGCAGGCGCGGGGTTGGCAAGAAGGGACTGGAGTGCGCGACAAGTCGACATGATGTTGGCGAATGAAGTATGCGATGAGAGCGCTGGGGGGCTGGCGGGAGGAGAGAAGAGCGAGGGTTCAAGTAGTCGCTGAGAAGGCTGCGAGGTGTCGCAGGGCAGAGCGGATGGGAGGAGCATTGTTGTTGTTTTTGCTGAATTTAAATGCGGCGACCGCGACAACGGAGGAGGATTTTTTTTCTAGTTGTAGAGGCGCAGGGTGGTTGCAGAGTGGTGCGATTGCGACAGGGAGCGAAGTCGAGGGACGCGACAGCTGCAGCAGCGAAAGGGCAGCGGGCGAAGAGCTTATGCGGGTGCGCAAGAAGGTTTATGCAAAGGCTTGTGGAGATGTTGAAGTCGGGGACGTTTGATGATGACGTTTAGAAGTGTTGCGAAATGCGATGCTATTCCAACGAAAATGCGCTGTTGTGTGTTGTTTGTTGAAAAAGCAGAGTGTTGGTTGTCAGAGTGAGGAGGAGCACGGAAGGTGGTTGTGGAATGAACGGGGGGGTTGGGTCAGGCAGGTGGGATTGGAATGGAATGGAATGGGAAGGGGCAGGGGGGGATGCGACGACCTAATATGAACTTTGACGGTGGGAGGGCAGGCTCCCCTCTCTC
>JABFFI010001020.1:0-20051 GCA_013623725.1 Fusarium robinianum | reverse complement strand
GGAGGGGGGGCACTGAGAGACTGTCGTTCACTCATCCTTACTTCGTACAACAACGATATGGGCAAATGGGACAACGACGGGTCGCTAATCTTCCATTCCCCCGTCTGGCTTTTCGAGACCGTCCCCACATTGACCGTTGGGTTTCCGATGCCGTTGTCGCTGTTTGCGCGCCGACTTCAGTCGACGCGAAGTGGAGAGATCATGTCGAAACGACGTGCTGGGCGGATGGGCAATTTTGCTCGATGGAGCTTCAGAGGTGGAATAGCGGCATGGAGATTACGGAGACGGCTGTGGAGGGTTCGGGATGAAACATGCGCCAGAAGTGAAGGTCCAAGGACGAAGAAGGTTCCGCCAGAGATCGACTGGAGATGAGAGACCAGAACCGGGGTAAGCAAGCTTGGGGAGAGACGGTTTGGGGTTGACAGGTCCATCACCATCAAAGCCGCTCCCCAACTGGTCCTAGGGTCAGTCCTTGACATCAGTGTCAGTGCTCTTCTGAAGACACAAGGGCGGCCAGACACGAATGACCAGATTCAGACTAGCACAAGGCGTCGGTGACCCAGAGACCGCCTCCCCGCGAGACCTAACCGTTAGCCAACGAGAGACGAGCAGCGACGAGCATCAATCGGCGGCGATTGTCGGAAAATGCTTACATGGGGAGGAGCGGACATGGGGAGGACCAGGCAGGGGGTGGGGACGGCGGGCAAGGCCGGGCTGCGCCTCTGCCCCCCTCAAAGCCGATTTGGGAGTGAAGGAACCGACAGTTTGATTTTGATTGGTTCCAGCGTCTAGGCTGTCCATCCTTTTTGCACAGCACCCGCACTTGCATGCGTTCCGTCTGTTGTTTAGTCTGTCCTTGGTGGCAGGGCAGCACAAAAGCAGCACAACACAGCACAGCACCCACAGGACTGGGAAACGGATTAGGACAAATCGTGGATAAAAATATCTCCCAGGGCCAGGCTAAGCACCAGAGCCTCCACCATTGCTCCAGCAAAGCCCCCTTCACCACGTTTTGTTCCCAGGTCCCTGATCTGATGGCTGGTGGTTTTCTCTCGATGCATCGATGGTCCACGGGACTTGCCTTTAGAGTTAGCAAACGATGCGGGTGTGACTTCGCCCCGGGCTATTTCTGATTGAAGCAAGGTTCTTGACACGGCGTCTAAAAGACGCGAAAGGGAATTCTTCACATGCGTCGCTAGGCGTGGCTGGACGGAAAGGATTTCAACGTTTGAGCCATGGCTGGCGGGAATTACGGTATTTCCACCTCTTTTCCCTTTCCGCCCGGCCTTGAACGGTTGGCTGGTGCAGAAGGTACCCGGTATTGATGAGTGCAATGCGGATAGGTACGACTCGGGAAGAGCTCTTCAGGGCATGGGGGATGCCTATTGATGGGACTGACCGAAAGGCTGGTCCATGTCGAACCAGACACACAGCGGGAAGCACCCATCTGCACCCTGGCCCTATGATGAAAGGGGGCGCCGAGGGGAATGGAGACGAGGATGGTGATGAAAATGATGACGATGAGGGGCTCCCTCTCTACCTATCGGCAGCACGCACACACAAGCATAAAGTCAAGCATGAGGGTGGCTGTTCCCCGTTGGGTGTGTGTGTGTGTGTGCTTGTATTTGGTTCGAACGGTAGGGTAGCGTAGGTAGGTAGGTATGTATCTGCAATGGCCTTTGGGTGGATGGGCGACAACACACGGCACAGGCATTGAGCGAACCACAGCACCAGCCAGCGTCTGTCTCATTTGTTCTCTCGTCAACAAGCAGCAAAGCGGGCAGGCGGGAGGTCGAGAGGGAAGGAAGCCATGTCAATTCACTCATGACGGAGTGAGTGTGGGAACCCACAAGCGGCTCTTTGTGATGTTGGCGAGGTACGTACACGTTCGGCCGCCCGTGTGGATCCCCACTGACTTTTTAGAGACCCCTGAGGATGGGAAAGGCGATTGTGGGGCTATCGACTGCGGACGGGGACATGCCATTGAGCCATTTGGGACAGGGATCTGCCGTGTCTCTCTTCTGACCCATATTTTGATCGGTACAGAGGTACTTGCGGGCTGGTAGCCGCTACTTGACGTGGTGCCCCCTGCTTCTGTCAGTGGCCTCTAGAAACCCCGGCAAGGTGGCATAATTGACCTCCAGTTTTCCCCCCTTGCTGACCCTGGAGGCCTGCTTGTTTCGTACCAGGTACAGGAGGTAGTGGTTGCCTCCACCGTCCCGTCACCAGATCGATTGTCCTTTCGCACGCACACCCCCAAAGATGTCAGGCCTTGACTTCACACCTCTCAACCCGAATGTGACCTCCATCCCGCTAGAACGGGCTCTGTCTGGTCTTGTCAGAGTTGTGAGAGAGCGAGAGAGAGGAGAGTTCTCGTCTTTGATAGAGGGCGTCCAACTGGAACCCCCCCCTTCGTTTTTGACGTAGGTACACTCATTCCTTTCTCTCCATCCCGTCCTATACGTTGATTATTCATTCCTCTTTCTCTAAGAGAGAGAATCGGTGCCCATCATCACTGGCCCCGGATTGTTTCTGGGGTTCAAAGTACGAGGTAGGTCGACACTGCATCGGGGACCCTCATGTGTGACTTGTTATTGTGCCAGACAGAGAGGACAACTTGCACCCTTGTCTCTCCCGAATTGAGGCTGGCGCTCTCTGGCGCTGGGCGACTCTGCCACCTTTTTGCTGGGCCTGTCTCTCTCTCACCCACACTTTGAGCAGAACCAAAGGCTAAGCGCAACGTCTTGACGCACACGCCCTCTCCATCCATCCTCTTCCTAGCTCGTTGACCGGGCTTGGGCTGGCTGGCAAATGGGGGGTGTGGGTTCCTCTTCCCCCTAGGCCCTACGAAGGTCCCATGTACCTGCTTGGGTCTCTCTGCTTCTGGTCCCCATCTGGGCTCCAGGCTCTTGTCTAGGTACTCCATTCAGAGTATCCATCCCATCTCTCTGGACTGGAGAGAGAGCCGATCAATCACGGACGGGGCCCGGGTTGCAGATGCGGGTGGTGCCTTGTCTGCTATATCTACGTTGGCAGCCCCCAACCCATCTCGGGACTCGAAACCAACGACTCAAAGCTCGTGGCTCTATAACCTCTTGCTGGCCTCGTCTCTTGTGGCTACATTCTTTTAAGACACACACTCTCGTCTTTTTGTTTTCTTGTACGTCTTGACGACGACAAGGACAGGAACAAAACCGCACCTCGAGATACACCCAATCGACCACGCACTAGTCTCGTCGCCGACCCCTCATACTCGAGTGGCAGCACCAAGAACAACAACATCATCAACACCAACAACAACAGCTCGCAACTCAACAGTGGTACTATTCCCGATACCTGTTGCAGTAACCCGAGTAAACCAGACGACATCCCAACCATTGACCACCTCGAAACCCCATTGGGAGGTATCGAATCCAAGGAAGCAGTTGCCAGGATATTCGAAAGAATTCGACCAAACGGGCACATCGTGTTGATATTCCGCATCCAACCAAACCACCCCGCCAGACGTACAAGGCTCACTCAAGCTTCTACCTCTATCTGTGGAATGCAAACTGGTGCAGGTGAGCACCCCCTTCCCTCGCTGCTTTATTTCTTTTCTGGTTGCCTTGTTTTCTCCCTGCCGGTTGAGCTTCGAGTTTCGGGGAGCTTCATGCTGGGATCTGTCGACTGACATGGTTATGGTGAATATAGATAAAGGTGATCGCATCCTGTGGCTGAGCTCCAACTGCTTCAAGCCCATCGTCGCCTTCACCCTGCCTGTCCCTACGTCGGTAACTTCGTCGCCGACCCGTATTCTTACACCAGCTTCTCTTTCATCACCGAGCGCACCATGGCGTCCATGACCGAGCAGCAGCGTTTCTCCATGTTTCCTCCTCAGAACGACTCCGGCGACGACTTCGCCCGGTATTCCGAGCAGCATCACGGCCAGACCGTCTTCACCGATGGAATGACCGCTGATGCCTTTGCCAACTTCCAGTTCTCCGCCCCCGCTGGCTTCGTCGAGCCTTCACTCTATCTCAACAGCAACAGCAACAACAACAACAACAACCGCGGCTCGCCTGGCATGTACAATGACGAGTCTGATGTGAGACTTACCTCGTCCACTCTCTCAACGGTCGGATCTGCCCCCTCCGCCGCCTCCTCAGCCATCGGTTCTCCCCAGTCCAACCACGGCCAGATGGGCACTCTGCCCGAGTGGACGACCCAGGGCATGGTCCAGCCTACCATTGTGGGCAACGACTACATGACTGGCGGCGACTTCGCTCAGTTCCCTGGATCAGGCCTAGAGGAACTGGCCTTTGAATTCCCCGCCCCGAAGGGCTTCATCGGTAAGTTTGGAACTACTGATTCCTGTTGTTTGTTCTCCGCACCCGTTATTCTTTGGTCTCCCCCCTTGCCTCGCAACGGCATTGGCAGAGACGGATGCGAGTGGTAGAGGCCTCCTCCCCACCACTTCGGTACACCTTGGGTGCACCAACACCACCAGTTCCCCTAGTCTCCCTTTTTTCGGGTGCCTCTGAAACCCCCTGCCCACTTACACCAAAAGCCCCCCTCCCCATATCGTCCGACCTGCTTTTGCCTCCCACGGACCGGGGGATCGGGCTTCTCTGCCTCTCGCCAGTGCCGGGTTTGGCGGGACCTGCTCGCGTCTATCTCCGCAACCCATCCCAGCACTTCGGGCTCTCTTCCAAGTGGCGCGCGCCGGTGGACTTGGACTATTGCCGATCCCCATCTTCCCCCTTCCTGATCCCGTCTGTTCAGCTCGCATTGTCGTGCTCCCCTCTCTCTGCCCTTAGTGAACCCGTCCCCCTCTCACATTCCCACTCATCACATCATGTCCCCTTCACTGCCCCCTTGAAGCGACGGCTTAGCCCGTCGCCTACCTTGGTCAACTGAGACATTCCACCCGCCAACCCAATCGGCTTGTCACTGCATCACTCCACTGTCCAACGATTCGCGATACTGGTTGCTTTTCCCTCCCGGCACTGGCTAGCTGGAAGTCCATCGTCACTTGTTCGATTGCCCATTCTCATTTGTCTGGCTCGCTCCGCTTTTTCTTCTACTTCTTCATGGGAGGCCCATCGATGACTAACTTGGTACCTGTCTCAACAGAACCGTCACTCATCCACCCAGAGATTACCCGACCTCACATGGGAATGTCGCCTTACGACGCTCACTTCCAGCAGCACAACAACAACCCTTATCCTACCTCGCCCTCTGTTGCCTCTTCTTCTCCCCAGCCTAATACGATGAGGACGAACAGCTCCTCGCCCTTCCTCCACAACGGTCCCTTCCCAAACGCCTACCCCAGCAGCCCTTACCCAATGGACCCTAATGCCCGGGCTCCTAGCATTAGTCAATTCGCTCCCCCTACTCCTGCCGAGTATCACAGCGGCGATGAGACCAAGGAGAAGCAGCGATGCACTTATCCCGACTGCGGCAAGGTGTTCAAGGACCTCAAGGCTCACATGCTCACTCACCAGACGGAGAGACCTGAGAAGTGCCCCATCCAGACCTGCGAGTATCACGTCAAGGGATTCGCGCGTAAGTACGACAAGAACCGTCACACTCTGACCCATTACAAGGGCACCATGGTCTGCGGCTTCTGCCCTGGCTCGGGTTCGGCGGCTGAGAAGTCGTTTAACCGTGCCGACGTCTTCAAGCGCCATCTCACTGCCGTCCATGGAGTCGAGCAGACGCCCCCCAATAGCCGCAAGAAGTCTGGTTCTGGCCTCAATGCTGGCAAGAAGCTCACTGGCTACGCTCCCGACGCGACCGGCAAGTGCAGCACTTGCTCCCAGACCTTCTCCAATGCCCAGGACTTTTACGAGCATCTGGATGACTGTGTGCTGCGCATCGTGCAGCAGGAGGACCCCCGCGAGGCTGTCAATGCGAAGCGCCTGGCCGAGGTTGAGCACGACAAGAACGTTCATCACACCTTGGAGAAGAACAACCTCCCCACTGTCACCGAGACGGCTATGGTACAGGACGACGACGACGAGATCGACACGGGCGATGAGGATGATGTGGATGATTCTTCCAAGAAGAGCCTGTCGCCCATCTCCAAGAAGAAGGGTAACCCCGCCAACGGCGTCCAGAAGTCGCGCGGTGTCACTCACTCCCGAGGTGGTGTGACGCTGACCACAAAGAACCGCGGTCGCAAGCACCGACGCGATTACCCCTCGTCGTGGGGCTTCGATAAGGGCCAGATGACGATGAAGAAGCGCGTCATGGCTGTCTTTGACGGCCCTCGACGCCTGGCCAAGGACGATATGATGCTCTCGACAGATCACGAGGTCCGCATCAAGCTTCAAGATGGCGAGTCGTGGGTCACCGACCTCGATGTCCAGACCCTCAAGCGTGCCGAGGGCTTCCATGGAGCTACCGACGAGGAGAAGGGTCCTTGGATCTCGGATGATCCCACTGCTGAGCAGCTCAAGGAGATGCAGCAGATGCTCACGGCCAACACCGCCACCACCACCGTCTAATTATTATCACTACCTCTATATACCCAGCACCTCTTTCTGACGACAACATATTATTACAAAAAGCATGGCAAAGGTGGCGCACGCGAAACTGTACTAGAACAAAGGGATATCCGGACACTTTTATTACGACGGGGGCTTTCTGGAACGGGAACTATTTTCTATCATGGCAATTGGGCAGGACAATGGGATGAGATGAACGGGAAGGGGAAGAAGGCTCCCCTTGAAGGGCCGTTCTTCTTGGTTTGATTTTTTGTGCTGGGAGTTGACGTATCGATACCCCTGTTTTACTCTTTATTTTTCGCCTTCTCTCTCTCTCTCCCTCTCTTCGGTATGAATGGTTTAGCTCACCACATACTTGACGGCTTGATGACTATAATGGACGATTTCAAAGAATCATTTTTTATTTTTCACTTGTGGGGTTTTTCATGCTTTCTGCTCTAGGAATGTGTTTGTTTGGTTTACTACTGTATTCTAGGAGGCATGGCTACGAACATGTCGTGTATTGTGTATTGTATAGCTGGTTGTATTATGGTATATGGATGGTTTTGGTGAGTGGGAAAGCCAAGATGCCCATCAGGCAGATGAAATGATACTCTTACAAACCAATCTTTTGACTCCCTTCGTTCCTTCCCATCTTCACTCGTATTTCATCTCACCACCCATCACAGAGATAAGGAAGGAGCCATGTCGTGGTCCCAGTTTAATAGATTAATTGATAAAAAAGCGGTCGGAGTTGGCAAATTTTGACAGTCAGTGACCCCTCCCCCACCAACCTACCTAGGTATGACATGGCATGGCAGTTAGCTCATCGGCGTCTTCTCACCTCGTCTGATGAGGTCTCACGCGACCATAAAGTGCCTCCTCTGAATCATCAACCGGTCAGTTTACTTTTTACATACCTCCGTCTGTAGTAGTGAATCCTTCAGCATTGTTATGATCTTTACAGCTTCAAGTTGTCTGACCATTCTCTGTAGTTGGTGTCGTGAATAAGTGACCAAGTCGTCGGGTCGTCAAGTTAGGCGTCAGTCCATCCATCATCGATCAGCATCTGCCGTCATCTTCCAAGTCAAGCGAGTGTTGGAATTGTCATCGAACACACACACTCTTTCCAGACCTAACAACCATGTCCCTCACCTGGCGCATCACCCTCAAGGACGACGATCCCATCGGCCCCGAGGACTTCCTCTCCTCCTCCCTCGGCGTCATCTTCCCCGACGACGTCACCAACCAGCATGGCGATGCCGAGCACTCCCTCATCTACACCTCACCGCACCTCCCGCGACCTCTAACCATCGACCTCGCCGACCCTGTTGACGAGTCCGACCGCAAGCTGTTCTCACACTACCTCTGGAACGCGTCGCTGCAGCTCGCAGAGTTCATCGAGGCTGACTCGTTGGAGGTCCCGCTCGAAGTGCCCAGGGGCGCAGAGGGCCGCGTGTCGTTCGATATCAGAGGTCTCGAGACGCTCGAGTTGGGTGCGGGAACTGCGTTGCCGAGTATCATGGCTGGACTTCTCGGCGCGAAGCGTGTCACTGTGACGGACTATCCCGCGGCCCCTGTGCTCAAGACCCTCCAGACCAACGTCGCCCGCAACATCCAACCCTTATTCATCCCACCCTCGTCAACCCTCCCGCCTCCCCTCTCCATCGTCACCACCGGACACATATGGGGCACTCTAACGGACGATTTCAGCGTGGCTCACGCGCACTCGTTCGACCGCATCATCGTTGCCGACTGTCTCTGGATGCCGTGGCAGCACGCCAGCCTACACCGCTCGATCGCGTGGTTCCTTCGCAAGACGGCCGAGGCGCGGTGCTGGGTGGTCGCGGGGTTCCACACGGGGCGGGAGAAGATGAGGGGGTTCTTTGGGGAGGAGGAGCTGCGGGCGGAGGGGTTGGTGGTCGAGGAGATCTGGGAGAGGGATTGTAATGGTGACGAGAGGCCTTGGGATACACAGAGGGAGGATGACGTTTCGGTGAGGAAGAGGTGGCTTGTCGTTGCGGTGCTCAAGTGGATTGAGCCGTGATGGATGCTGGAGACGGAGCGAGGACGAGAGGATGTCTGATTCCAAGGGGGATAGGAGGACCTACCGCACCTTTATACCGCCATCCTCTATACCCCCAACGCCCTCAGCCTCTTCGGATCTCCGGACTCCGTGTCTAATCGTGGCGGAGCAAGATTCAGCACATCCCCCTCGACAAGGACTGATTGGCCCTCAGATTCCCGTTACGCATATCCCAGACGATCCCGCAGAGGCACCGCCCCATCAATGAGGGGGGGTAAACGGCGACAAGATGAGGGGGTAGAGTCGGTGGCATTGCTTGGCATGAGGGCTGTAAAGTCTTGGAAGACAACAAGAATGATCTAAGATGGGATGGGCAACGAAAATAGACCAATGTATAGCAAATGAAGAAAACACCATCTCAAATCTCAAATAAGAAATATGAATTGTACCTAGAAATAGCCGTAAATGCATTAGATGTATGTTAGTTATCTCGCATACTCAAACAAACAAAACTCGCTCAACCCCTATCTCCCTCCCCTCAGTACCCTTTATATACTACTACAACTTAGCACCTCCGACCTAATTCGGCGCCTCAATACTTGGCCCCTTCTCCTCAATCTGAACGACAAGATCATAATTTACGCGCAGATTCTCCGCCCCGCTTAGCGCTCTCGTCATGACGCTCTCACGCCTCTCCCCCACGAGCCTCTTCAGAGCGCCGACGAGGAATCCCGAAACGATGTCGACGGACCAGTCATCGGGTATGAGGCCCAGCACCTCGTAGACCTCGAACCAGCCGCCGAAGCGCTCGAGTAGCGCGCCCGTCTGCTCGATGCGGTCGCTGACGTCGTCGAGGGCGAGGAACTCGCGGAGCACGACGTGGAAAAGGTGTTGCTGGTCGAATGAGGAGGGGAGGGTTGTGATGCCAGAGGCGGAGGAGGCGGAGGAGTTGGCGCCGCCGCGGAGGCAGTATGAGACGGCGGTGTCGTAGTCGCCGAGGTTGTGGATGAGGAGACGGAGTGCATCCTCGTGCTGTCTTGCGCGACCGGCTAGAATGATAGTCTCAGGGACGAGGAGGTCATCCGGGAGGGCAGAGATGCGGTTTCGAATGGCGGTGGCGTCGTAGTCGTGGGCATCGCCAAGAAGTTGGAGGAGTCTGAGTCGACTGTGCCAGACCTCATTATCATCAGGGGCGTTGTCAGTGAGGAAGTGACGGTACGTGGGCTTCGGAGCCTGAAGCGCCCGATACGCTTCGTAGGTTGCCCTGATGGTGTCTCTGCTCTCGGACGAAGACTCGAGATCCGTCACAACCACATCGAGATAGTAGGCGATGAGGTCGTTGACGTAGGTAGTGTGTCCTTTGCCAAACACGAGATGCTCGAGGTAGTACTTGACGGCATTAGGAGCTTCCTCACGTAGAATCTGAACAGCCTGAGCTGGTTCGAACTGGGGTGCCCTGCCCTTGTCCTCAGCAAAGACTTGGACGCCCAGCTTCGGGTTGCGGTTCGCCAGCCAGACGCCGTACTCTTGAACAAGCGCCTGGTTACTGATCTTGGTCAAGTATTCTCGGACGCGCTGCTCGCCATCACGAAGCTCTTGTCCAATATCTACCTCGCCCTCAATGATGCGCCTCCACGTAGCCAGGACGTCGCCAGACATCTTGCGGCTCTGGTATAATCGGCTCAGGACAAACAGGCGACGGTACGACTCCAACAGGCTGACAGCCCTGTCAAAACAGTCGACGCCCTTGTCGACGACTTCGTACAGCTCTGATCTGACGACGCCGCCTTTACCGAGACCCTTTTGAGAGTGCTGATCGATCTCAAGCAGCACGAGCAACAAAGCCGCATCGACTGTTCGAAACACTTCACGCTCGTCGGCCACGCTGCCAAAGCCCTTCTTCTTCCGCCATGTGCCGAGAAAGCTGCGGAGAAAGTGCATGATTCTAGGCTCCAGCGTCGCAATCACGTCTTTCGACGTCGCCTCAAAGTGCACGCTTCGGAAGTACGCGTCTACTGTCTTTCTCACACCCCCATAGATCCAGATCCCGCGCTGGCCTTCAATGATCTCGTTTCGGATGGCAGGAATAAGCGAAAGTACCACTCTTGGATCGAGTCCGCTGTCAACTAGAACCTCCTCCAAAGCAACCAGCTCTAGTTCCGAGAACTGCTTGTCTTCTTGCGACTTCAGAAGACTAGTCAGGAGTAGGATTCCAGCTCTCTGTCTTATATATGCGAAAGTCATGAATTCCAGTTCCGTCCGGGCGTCACGGCCTCGGATTGAATTCAACGTTGTGAAGATTGCTCGCCTGTCGATCTCAGAGGGGTTGAGTTGGCCCTCTGGACACGCTGCTTCCAGAGCCGCATCGAGCTGGATAAGTAGGGGGTTGCGGATAGCCCACCAGATGCTGCTGCCGCTCCATACCGCAAGTCTTGCCTGAGCCTTGGAGAGTTGCCGAGCAAACTCCTCTTCTTCCAACTTACGACTCGCTTCCCACCCCTCAGCTGGTGACTCCTCATCTTGGGAGTCAAAGTCCCGCTCAAAGAGCTCCTTCTCTTTAGAAAGTCGCTCTATTGACAGTGCTGTCCTAGAGTCAACCGTCTTGAGTGACGCGGTCGATGCATCTGGTGTCTCGGGGACAAGTGAGAAAGGTGTGAATCTTCTTTGGCATAATCTCTCCACGATCTCTTCGAATCGCGTCTCTTCGCAACCAGCAAGCGAACGAATGCCATAGACCCCCACCAAAGAAGCTCCACGGGCTTCAAGCCAATGCTTCTGGGGACTGGCTTCGGCGCCTGCGTCGAATCGCTGGATCTCTAGTCCGTGATGCAAGCCATCGTCAAACTCCCTGGCTGTGGAGGCCAGCACAAACCCTTCCTCCTCCTCCTCCTGAAGGGGTAATCGAGAAGAGGTGAGATCGGAGGACGGACTATCAACAACGACCTCTCTTGGGTACCTCTCAAATTCAAGCGTAGGGCGGGTTGGGTCGCCATCGAGATTCACAAACATGCCGATTCCCGGTTCCAGCGGGCTTGTGCCAGTCACCAGTAGAAACTCATCCGGAGTTGGTGAGGCAATATGCGGTTTCAAAAAGACGGCCCCAGGCTTTGGCCTTGGGTCCGCCGCCTGTACGGGCGTGCGAGAGGGTGATGGGGCGGCGGGAAGGGGCTTATCGAGGGACGGGGGACTATGCGTAGAGGCTCCGTCGCCTGGAGGTCTTGGGCTCTGTGATGGTTGCGGTGGGGAGGGGTTTCGCTGGAATGGTTCGTCGCTTTCATTGCCTCGTTGGTCTTGTCGACGGATACTTCCCAATATCGAACCCCCTAGGCTTGTACTTCGACTATGACCTGGCGCATTCGAAGACGGGCGGCTATGTACGGATGAAGAGCTGCGCAAGACGCCGCTTGCGGTATCGGTTGCGATGCTCTGGGCTTGGCCAATCTGTCCAGGAGGGGTCGTCTCTTCTAGCGACGATATACTCATGAGGGGGATCTTGAGTTGTCGGTCAACGTCGAGGAGGGCGTACGACTTGGAGTCAGCCACACAGGCGATTGAGTCTCGGCGCACTGATAGAGTACTCCCCGAGAAGTCGATTTTCTGCATCATGTTAGAAGCGGTCGAGATTAGAGGAATAGCGTCAGCATGCCTTATATACTCGAGCATCCTCCCCAATGCGAACCACTTGGATTTTTCGATTCAGCGACAGGAGGATTGTGACCCCCGCGTTTCTCTCGGCGCCCCTATCATCGAGAAACGGCTCATTTAGATCGATACCGCCTATCCAGTTGCAGTTCCTAACTTGAGTCGTTCCGAACACCGGGCTCAGCTCAGGGAGGGAGTAAAAGGTCACAGTCCAGTTACAGAGAATGCACGCTTTCCCAACACGAGGCAACAATAGGATCTGTTGGACACCGGGACGGGGGCCTGCGGGGGTTCCTGAAGTGTCTACATAGGGTGGACATAGCCGGGAAGCAAGGATATAGACTGGCTGACCGGATCTGTCGTTCGGATCGGGGGGGATTTGGACAAAGTGAAGCAATTCGGAGGCCGAGGTGCCAACGTATAGGTTGGAGTCTGCGGAAATCGTGTCAGAAGCTGCGTCTATAATCACTTTATAGTACACCGGACTCACCTAAATAGTCAACGCAGTTTATCTTGATATCGTCCTGGGAGCCATCTGCGGAGAGCGGCACCTCGTCCAGCAAGGTCCGGAGCACGTAGGGCCCATCCTCGCGGTTGATGGGCCTAAGACTGGTAGGTGCAGGCTGGTCGCCTGATCCATCGGATGTCATAGCGGCGGCGATATCGACAGCATCATCTGGGTGAATGCTGCATCCTGAGGTTCTCGTAGGTGTTGAGGTCGCGTTTTCCAGTTGCGCAACTCGAGGCTGGCGTCAGTTACCTAACATCAGTGGGTACGTAGTTAGCTGGGGGGGAGCTGTGGGAGCTGCCTGCCTGCTTTTTTGGGCGCCGGAAGTGGCATGTGTCGTGGGGCGTCTGTGGCTGGTCCTGCAAGGCTGTTGCGCGACACTGATCCACATATGTGGCTTGGGTCTTGGCACATGCAGCCTGGCAGGTCCAACAGCCAATCAGGTTACAGGCCACGCCAGTTGCACCGGCTCGTGTTTGGGGGGCATTCCAAGGGAACACGTTCCCTAGCTACATCCGACATGACCAAGTCTCCATGATTTCACACTGACAGCGGCCTGCAACGTCGTTCAACACTCAGCCACTCGAAGAAGCGCCAACTAAGAGACACTCCTTACAACACTGCCGCGGCGGTAGGGGCTGCTCAACTTCACAATTCGACGGTACCCCTGAATTATACGAATTACAGTAGGCATCATGACGGACGCAGCCGTAGAAGCCGCCCTTGCGACAACGGCCGAACAAGCAGTCGCCGGTCCAACCTTTGAGGGGGAGAACAAGTTCCAGCATGCGATTTCAGCATGGAGAAGTACGGACTCTGCAGGGTCGACCAGAAGGGCTATGAAGCATGCTTACTGACGGAGGATAGACATCGACCTCGCAACCCTTGTCTCGAACCTCGATAACACGGCCTCGGACATTGTGGCATACCAGCGCGACTCAACGGTCCAACGCAAAGAACTGGCGCAAAAGACGAAGGAGTTCCGCAAGCTAGACGATGCCTCCAAGCTCTCGGAAATCAAGGCCTTGCTGAAGTGTACGTCCCGCCCCATGCGCTCTCATCATGACACGTGCTAACCAGGCCACAGCCTACCAAACATTCATTGATCTCCTTACGAACCACTCAAAGTCTGTAAATTCGGCCTTCTTGCAGGCATACACTTCGTTCTCCGATGCACCTGATCCGTACCCCCTTCTCGAAGCCTCGGTCGATTCGATGTTGCTCTCCGAAGAGACCCTCCCTAAGGTCACCGAAGAGAACCAGCACTTGCAAGAAAATGTCGCCGACCTCACTACACAGCTAGAGGAGGCGGAGACTAGGCTCCAGTCCGAGAGGGCCGCTCGAAAAGAGCTGGAAGGTGACCTCGAGAACCGGGTCAAGGAAGTCGAGTCGTCATGGACTGCCGTCTTGGAAGAGAAGACCGACAATTGGGAGGCTAAGGAGAAGGCTCTGGATGATAAGTTGGAAAAGCAGGACCGACTGTTGACTGAGATGAGGGCCAGCTACGAGGTGAACCAGCGACTCGGCAAGAATGGTGATGACCAGGATGCCCAACGCAATCAGGTTTCGAGTGCCGAACTCGAGATGCTTCACGCGGACCTGGATCGCACAAGCTCGCGACTGGCCGAGGTCGAGGCGCGAAACGAGCAGATGCGGTTTGAACTTGCCCAGGCCAAATCGTCGGTCCAGTCACAGCCCGAGACTTTACTCGAAGACGACCCTGGCTATATGCGCATGCGATCGGAGAACCAGTCCATGATTCGCAAGCTCGATGCTGCTCGTGTTGAAAAGGAGGGCCTGAAGCGAGGCCTTGATGGCAAGCTACGATCCATTGAAAGGGAGGTGACGGCCTTGAAGGAGGAGAGGGATTCCCTAAAGGCCAAGGTCCAGAAGTGGGGTGACTACGATGATATTAGGCAAGAACTTGAGGTGCTCAAGAGCATTGAGTTCTCGACAGGTGATGATGACGAGGTGCGAGAGAATCTGGAGCCGAAGGATGCGGAAGGCAACTCGCTGGAGAGGCTTTTGCTGGCGCGAAACAAGAAGCTCGGTGATGAGCTGACGGTCCTGCGCGTCTCACACAACGACCTACAGACTCGACTAGAGGATCTACAAGAGGAGCTCTCCAGGACAAATGCAGAGCTGGAGAGGTCCCAGAACCTCAACGAGAAGCTGGAGAGCGACCTGGAGAAGCTACAGGAGGAGGGGGCCAACGTGTTCCCATCAGGGGCATCGGTGGCAGGGACATATGTCACTCGGGCAGTTGGTCGCAGAGGAGGACGCATCTCGCCGACGTCTTCGATCATCAGCGGCATGGATCCACGAATGGGAGGTGAGCGCGAGCCCGTGTACGGAGGTGGATCTGGGATTCTACCCATGGTCACTGCCCAGCGTGACCGTTTCAAGAAGAAGAACGCGGAACTCGAGCAGGAGCTCTCAGAGACGCACCGGTCGGTGTCACAGCTACGACAGGAGGTGGCAGCCCTGCAAAAGGACAACCTCAACCTGTACGAAAAGACGAGATATGTCTCGACGTACAACCGGGGCGGATCTGCGGCGACGTCTTCAGCATACGGCGGCAACCCGAACCCCTCGGCCGTGTCCATCGGGGAGACGGGCAACCCGGGCATCGCGCTCGACCGGTACCGCCAGGCGTACGAGTCCAACATCTCACCGTTCGCAGCGTTCCGCGGCCGCGAGTCAGCAAGGGCGTATCGAAGGATGAGTCTCCCCGAGCGGGTGGTGTACTCGCTGACACGGATGGTGCTGGCCTCACGGACGAGCCGCAACCTGTTCGCCGCGTACTGCGTAGCGCTGCACCTCTTGGTATTCGTGAGCATGTACTGGCTGAGCACCAGCGAAGTCGACAGCGTGACGGCGTCCTACAATCGGGCGCTAGTACATGGGGAAGCGGTTGGTATCGCGAATGGCAGTCCTCTAGACCCAGTCGAGCAGTCTTAGCCAAGGGCGCTTCTCGGTTGTTTTTCTTCTTGATTTTTCTTAGAGTCTAACTATAACCCTGTAGGAATGTGACGAGAGAAACAAAGTTAGCGAGCCGTAGTAGAGTGAGTGAGGGTGTGTGTGTGAGCTCGCGTGTATGTAATAGGGTGGGAGTCTTTTTCTGGGCTTTTCTTGGGTAACGCGGTTCACATGTTCGAAACAAGGAGAACATCTTGTCAATTCTTCAGTCTGTCTCGTGCCGTCAGTGACTTCTTGGCCGGGGGAAATGGCCTAAACAAGCTCAATCTTGGCTCGCATCTCGTCTGGGAGAGCGAACGCTGGTTATAGGTCTAGTAGTTTAATGCATACGCTCTTGGCAATGTCATCCATCCTTCTTTGCAGACCGCGCGGCTCCCGTCCCTCCCCTTTCAAAGTGTTGTTTCTATTTTCTGCATCATCAGCAGCCGCCGGCCGCCTTTCGCGACCCGTTGGGGGGGGGGGGGCTTGCAGGGATTCACAGGGCCAATGGGCGTTGTAGGAGCCTTGGGTGTCTAGTGTCGATGGGCGGTAAAGCGATGTGTGTGTGGATTGATCACTGGAGGTTCTTTTACGTATCTCGCTTAGGAGGAGGTTCCATACTTTTCTTGTTACTTGTTTGGATTCTTGGCTTCTGGGGGTTGTGACGGGAGATGTCGGTTGAGAGATCTTGGATCTGGCATCTCGAGATCTTGAGTTGGTGGTGGTTGGTGGGATCTGGGGTATAGCACGTAGATTAAGGGTGTTTAATGACGCATTCTGGGTAGTTGAAACGAGCTTGACTGCGGCTGAGGGAGATGTTTATGTACTGGGGTATTGCAATGAAGCCATTGACATGGATCTGGTGCTGGATAGGTAGTTGTCTGTTTGTTGTTGTTTCCTAAGCATGTAGACATGTTCATCTTGACTCTTCTCCTCTAATCTAGCATCTTCACATGGCCAACAGGCAAGATCCCCGATTCTCTTTCTCGTCTTGGAAGAAACCCCCTCATCTTTCTTCCCTGTCCTTTACTCCGTCATCCTCCATTTAGCTACCGAGTATGGAGTATGTAAACGCTCACGCATATGCCGGCTCCCGAGCCAGGCGCTTAAACAACCCATCCACCAACCAATCACAACCCCAACCTCTTGATCAATCTCCTCTCGACATCGTAATACCAACCACCAAGAACGTCACTCGGCGACGACAACAACAAGGGTGTCTTTTTTTGGTCGCAGGCGGCTGCGTGCGTTCTATCCTTACCCGGTCTAGATCTTGAAATTACCCGCATGGCAGGGTCCCGAACCAATGGGGAGATGATATCAGGATGGGGGTAATGCAAGCAAGGTCTGCGTGCGTTGCCGCTGAACTAACACGTCGTACATGTGTGTAGAGGTTGTGTGGGTTGGGAGTTGAGCTTGGTTTGTACAAAAGGATGGGCTTGTCTCCCGTCAACCTGAGGAGAAGATAGGAAAGAATCTTTGTTTCATCATCGAATAATCGAGTCTTTGAGATCCTGGAGATCTTCTTTTTCCTTTTTTGTCTATTTTCCTTAGTGTTCCCTAGGGACTGGTTCCCTATTTTCCTTTTGCTCGGTCTTGTCTTGCCTGATCTCTTTTCTCCTACTTCTCTCTTCTCTTGAGTATTGGATTTATTGGATTCACGGCCGTGTATACACTGGTATTGTTCGAAACAACCACGAAATCGAGTATCCGTCGGATTCTTCTTCAACACACCTACCTACGTAATCACTCCAACACTCTCAAGATGCAATTGTCAGCATTTATCGTGTCTGCCCTGGTCGCAACAGCTGGGGCGGCTCCCACTTACCCCGAGGTCAAGTCCACCGATGCCCGCTCAGCCATCGACACTCTGGGATCTCTGTCGGATTACTTCAACCTCCTGGCGCTCAAGGTCAAGTCGGCTAAGACTTCTGGCAAGGCCCCGGTGTGTGACCTGTCAAAGGCACATATGCCTCTGGGTATGTTTGTTGTTTGTTTCCGGGATTGGCTTGATAAGACGTGTCACTGACACCATCTGCGTACCTAGGAGATGGATCTCTTCCTCCCCCAGCCCCAGGTCTGTCTGTTCGTCACGTCGCTGTCGGTCGTGGCACCCAGAACTACACCTGCGAGACCAAAGACGCTTCATCCGCCCCCAAGGCCAACGGTGCCGTGGCGACTCTCTTCGACGCCAGCTGCGTGGCGGCGCTGTATCCGGACCTCCTCGAGCGTATCCCCGGCATGGCGGTGCACTTCCCCTTGACTGACTCCCACAAGCTGGGCCCAGTTTCGCTTGGTGTCTCGGGCACGCACTACTTCACCAACGGCACCACTCCCTTCTTCAACCTCGACGAGCAGGGCAGCAAGATCGGCGAGGCGCCATGCACCAAGAACAGTTCCGCTCCGGCGCCTGCTTCTGCCGCCGTGGGACAACTCGGCGAGGCTGCGGTGCCGTGGCTGAAGCTCACGACCATCCAGGGGGCCACCGGGAACATGAAGGAGGTGTATAGAGTTGACACGGCTGGTGGTAGCGCCCCCGCGACCTGTGAGGGAATGGATTCCGAGTTTACCATTGAATATGCCACAGTGTAAGTGAACTACTTCCTCTCTCTTTTGCTCTGATAGAACTGACGTGTTGATCAGGTACTGGTTCTGGGCTGGTGACAAGGAATAGACGAGAGGTTGGATACATGCATGGTCGGTCGGTCCGTCGGTGAGAAGGGAGCGGGCAGAGAAAAAACAAGGCAAGCAAGTCGGGATTTCTTGGATTTGGAGTTTTGTTTTTTTAAGAAGCAAATTCTGCGTTGGTTTTGTTTGTCCTGTTTGTCTGGTTGATTGCTATTGGCCGTAATATACACCTCCTGATATAGAGTCAATAATGAATGCATCACATAAAGACACTTTCCCATGCGATTTCAATGCACAATAAACGGAAATGGGCCAGTGTCATGTCATTCAACAAGGCCAACCCCGGATTCCCCGAGAATTTGCACATGTAGCTGCGGATCCTCGTAGTTAACAACAAATGGCCAACGCAAACATCCGATGTCTCTCTCTCCGACGCCCGCAACCTCCCCGAGCCTCTCCGCGTTGCTTCCGGGGCACATCTTCTAAAGCCCCCCCCCACGGGGACGGTAGGGAACTGGGCTCTGGAAGCGAATCATGGAATGCTGGGGGGCCGATGGATGCGTGGTGCCCCGCAGATGGGGCGAAGATGAAGATGCGATGCCAGGCGAGACAGCCGCTGGTTCGACGCGGAGAGGAGAGAGACGGGTAAGGCCGTGGTAATTCGCTTAATGAATTGCCTGTTTGGTAACTTTATCGGATGCAGAGGCGACGATCAATGATGTGGGCGGGTGACTTGTTTGCTTTTCCATGTCTAGGGATGGCTAGAAAGGTGAATGTCATGGATATGTTTTTGGAGGATCAAGGGACGGGATGTAGGTAGGTAAGACGGTATGTACACCGGATCCGATCTAGGTAGGCAGAAAACCCACTAAATTTATAGGGCACCTCTTGGTTTTCCAGCGCATTGGGTCATGCCACTTCAGCGGCTCCTCTCCCCTGTGGCCATCCATGGAACCCCCCCCCCTCCCCGGGCGGCCCGTTGAAGTCCACCATTGCAGGTGCGCTGCTGACCCTTTGGGCCTGCAGGCAGCAGCAACCTGAACCCACGGACGGTTCTTCGGAGGTACCTAGATTCGCGGGAAACGGAACACAACCCATCCGCGTGCACCACCACCACCACCACCACCCACTCACTCAACTTCCATGCCCGCCAATCTCTGCTTCCCTGTTTCTCTTACTTGGGTCTCGTCATCCGCCCGCCACTCGGCCTCGACTCCAACAATTGTACCTTTGTCTCTCCAACAAGAATCCATCCCACTCACCCACACCTTTTTTTTTCTTCTTCCCTTGCCTACTGTATAGCCAGCCTCCCCCGCCCCGATTCTTCCCCTTTCCCCAATCATCTACCTCTCTCTTCCATCGATCGGAGCCGCAGTCAATTAAATTACATCAATCAATCAATCAAGCCTGCATTTCAACTACCCGAAAAAGTAGCTCGTACATACTCCGGGGGAGGTTCGTCGTCGCGTGGGCTTCCCCTTCACAGCTTTTGATCGTCGCCACCACTTCGTCCCGATCCAACCCGCACCGCATCTCCCATCTTTACCCCAAAGCCTTTACTCCATTAACCCTTTCATCCTCCCGCAGTCCGACCGGTGAGCCAAAGGGAGCACAGGAACAAAAGAAAAAGACAAAAAAAAAAAAATAAGCCAACAACAGCAAACGACAAGCCACTGAAGCAACAAGATCCATCAGTCATCGCGCATCCCTCCGCAATAAACTCAATCTCAACAAACGGCTTTTTCATTTTCGCCTATACTTTCCGTGTTTACATATCCTCCCCCCCCCCCAAGAGACCGATGTGCCTTTGATTCTTAACCCC